>UYWX01000200.1:0-26066 GCA_900622495.1 Hydatigera taeniaeformis
CGTTAGATATACCGGTATTAAGAGGTTGATGGAATAAGTTAGTCGACTTACTAAGGGCGAAGCTAACTTGTTTTAACGCGATGTGCCTAAAGGGCATAGAAAAGATGGGATGCGTAGTGCTAATACTGGAAAACGTGCACACAATCACGTTTAAAGGGTAGTACGAACCAAAGAGACGATTGTTAAATGTAGGATTTCATGGATCCAAGGAAGATCAGAACATGATTTTTTTTAATTACTGAGTTTCGATGACGTTAAGTAATTTGGTAATGCAGACCTTTAAGCATCAAACTTGGCCAGCACGAAGCCTAGATGATTGAGACTTCTCTGTGATTAAAAATTGCCAAACTTGGACTTATTAAAGGATACAAAGAAGGGTACAGAGAAACAAACATCCTCAGCTTTATCTGATATCATACGTCGGACACCTCTCGATGACACATGAAAGAAGAAACTGGAAGACAGAAAACAGCAAGTAAATGCAACTGAAGGCGTCCGGACAAATCCTCATCAGTCAAGAGAGCAAAACGCCCATCCAAGATTGTTGATTAAAAAAAGTAGCGGAGATTCAACTGGTTTCCAAGTTAATGCAACCTATTTGCTGGGCGTTCAAAGCCTCTACCATACTGAATGCACTTTTTGGCAAAGCATCTTCACTAAAACCGTTTTATGGCAGAAGCTATTAGACGGGGGAAAGAGGGACGCATTATGCCCCAAAACGCCCTTATTTGCAATACAAATAAGTCTGCTGGAGAACATTAGAATGCGCCTATAAGTCTTTTGCCCACATAAAGGGAGCGGTAGACTAATCAGGAAGCTGCTCTTTTTAACGCAAAAGAATGTTGGCGTCATTGACGTTCCCCAACTTTTGATCAGCAGAGTGGGATACACAGACCACTACAATCATGTGCAGTAGAGCATCTTCACGAAAACCCAAAATCAGAATGGAGAAATGGGCACGAGATAATGAAACTGGTGCTCCTGCGAAGCACCAGGAGTGTTCAAATTAAGCCCAGATGTGGTCTTGCACTTCATGAGGTCGACAGTACAATTTACACACCAATCAAATACCATGATATGAGGGTGAGACATGCATGTACATGCACACAATGATGGGTTCCAGCAACCAGAGGTGTTAAATGAAAAATCATGGCTATTTTACTCATACAGAAAATTGCAAGCAAAGCAGTGATGGGGCGCTGGTTTATTCAACCTTAGGTTTGATTGTTAGAAGTTTCAAAAAACGTTTGGGATGATTTGGACTGCAATGGTGCCTTGATCGCAACGGAAGCAATCGCACCTTGGTACATCAACGAACAACTAATCTTTTGCAGTAGCATGGTAAGTGCGTGCACACGAGAACAACTTTGCCGAGAAAATGCTGATAATAACTAAGTATGGATACTCTTAATTTTGGGGTGACATACATTTCTTAAAGAACAGACACCCCGGAGCTTAACAAGTAAAATGTTTTAGGAAGACCGGAAATTTCTGCCGCAGCGTTAAATGTGGCAGAACTTGAACCCATGGATTCCTCTAGGAACCAAAACTCGTACCACCCAAGCAATTCCTCTAAGCGAAGACCTGAGAAGCAGACTTCAGAATAGTTTTATAAGAGAGTTGCCACGAGAGATGCTATTTCAATCCTTGTAAGCCTTTGCCTTTCGAATTCCAAAATACATAAACTGAAATTATAATCAACGAAAAAGAGAAACAATTCTGATTCACCTAAGGGGAGGATATTTTCCACTCCAGTAAAGGAGTGTTGGTGCTGTTGCGCGCGTAGAACCGCAGTGGGAGGCAGAAGATGGGCAGCTGAAGCTGAGATGGCGGTAGTGGATGGGGTGATAGCGGGCGTTGTGCCGTCCGTAATGCGCAGATTTGACAACTTCGTGACGGGTGTGGGATCAGACATTTTGTGAAAGACATCGGCGTTTTCCAAGAACTGGTGTTGTTGCTGCTGCTAAAAGAGGAAATTTGCAGTCGTGTAGAGGAAAGGTTATAAAGTTCAAGTTATAAGCAAAACACTAAGAAAACACTCTGTGCTCCCTAATTCCCGGTTATCTGCTTTTAAGGTAATTCCCATCGCTCTCGAGAGTAAGCCTCTGTTTTCATGCAAGTTCCCTGGAACAAAGACGAACTCTTCGATCAGAGATCAAAATATTCGACCACAATATATTGACTACGTACGTGTGCATACAAGAAAGCGTGGCTTGAACAAAGCAGAGAAAATAGTGGATGATGAGTCATCTCTGTAGCAGTGACCAACCCATATGCCAACAGAAGTAGCAGTGGGAATGCACAGTTCAGGTGATCACGGACAATTTAGATATCCTGTTTCCATGATTTATTATGAGCTGGCTTCATAGAAAGTTTGGAATCGAAAGAAAATATAAACAACACTCATCAAATTTGGATGCTCGACTAAATCAAGTGCCGCAAGCATGCAAAACGCATTCTCTATCACCATCTCAAATGTTTGTATGGGACCTCATTCCAAAGGCATACGCCTAAAACTAAAAAAAAACCAAAATAAATAAAGTAAAATTGTGGCGAACATACGGGAAGGAGGTTTGAAGTTTGAGGGCACTGTTGGGAGGATGTGTCCAAACTAGCCTCTGACTCACTCTCGCCTGCAAAGTTAAGAGAATAAGGAGGGGATCGGATTGTAGGAATGGAAGGCTACAAACTAAATGAGAAGGAAAACTTACTTCGTGCGTGAGAAGGGCCAGGCTCAGGGACACAGGTGTTTTGCTGACGACGCTTGCTGGGACGGAGAGACTCCAAGCAGATAAGAGGCTCCTTTTGAAGGGCTTCCTTAACTGCTTCTTCACGAATTTCTAGTGGAAATGAAGTGTATTACTCATCCACCAAACAATAAGTTTCCAGCAGAGACCATCTATCGAGGCAGCTGCACAAAGAAAGGACTGTTAAACTGACTGACTGGTAACAACCAGCCAGAAAAATAACAAATGACTTCCATTTATCATGAGCGCGAAGACAAAAAACAGACTCTCAAGAAGGATGGGCCCAAAGCAAAGCCCCAGAAATAAAAATTTTTATGAACCTAATCAGTACGACGTAGAGCAATGTTGACAATAGGCCTGAACTGCTTAATAATGGGACGAGATGTGTTGTCTGGAAGTTTCGTTTACAAGATAATGCAACGGATAGCTAACAATTGATGCATTTCTTACTACTTTAATTCAAATATGAAACTGCAGTGTGAATAAGTTACAGTGATGACATTTGTAATACTAGCAGCACAGCTATGACAAATAAAAGGCCCTAGAGTCGCCCAATAACCGATCGAACATAAATCGCCCTCTAAACTAGAAAGTGAGGTCACATTGTAGTGAAGGAAACAAAATACCCGATCGGTAGCGAACTTCATCACGCGCGTATCGGTGGTGGGATGAACGGCGCAGAAGAGCGGGAGTAGCGGAGTCAGCGACGGGGGAGTCGGGTCGACTGCCGGATGGGGACAAGTGGGGGATTGAAGAGTGTACGAAGCCCGAATCGCGTGTATCTAGCGTGTGGTAGAGCATACACTTGGCTGGCTCAATTGAGTGATAATAACTTATGTTCTTCAAAAATTCAAACAGATTTCCCCAGTCGCACAATGCGCGAATAGATTGACGGCCCAGTTTAGCTACTATTCAATCAATTCAACAATAATACTGATGGAATGTTTTAAAAGTAATTACATGCTTACTGTAAAATTTAACAATAATGCTACAGATCAACAGCACAAATGAGGCTTCCAAAATAAAGAATGAGAGCATGATATAAAGAAACAGCCTGTAAAAGGCGTCAAAACATACTTTCATAGTAATGAACGTGAAATTGTTCCAGAATTTTGGCCTTCTTCTTTTGATACCCCTTTTCAGTAATATCACCTGTTTGGGAAAGAGAAAGTGCAGCTTCAAAAGAGTGGTTCGAGTCTTTTGTGCAAGACTCTGATGCTGCTAAAAAAGTTGGGTGAATGCGAAATTAATAATAATTCATATGTTTCGCGATAAACGTTTGTAAATCCGTGCCGAGCAAAAATGCAATTCAAAAAAACAATAAAAGAACATAAATGCAAAACTCAATGCTACAGAAACGCATCCCCAGAAAATTCCAAGTGAAAGACACACAGGATGACAAGATGGGTGAGAAACAAAGTTCAAAGCAGCTGCTACATTCTTAGCAAGATCAACAAGTTCTGGATAGAAAACGGCGGTCGTAGAATATGGAATTAAGAGCGAACCCTCAATTAATTCTTTCTCCAACTCTGCTAGTTTCTTCCGCAGCTCAGCATCAGTGTTGGCGAGTTTGACATCTCCCATTCTTCCAAAAAGTCGACCAATGCTACCAGGAGTTCATTTATGTATGGCGGGTATAAGTCTTAGCATTAAGACAAAGTAAAACTCACAAACATGTATCCTTGAAAATGGATGGCGTCAATGCAAAATTAATGCTTGCTTACATATTTCATGGAAGTATTGTAAAGCTTTTAGATGGTATTGGGTGTTAAAGCTCTCTTGATTCATTACAATTTATAGAATTGTGTAGGAGCCAGTTATGTTCCTTATTGCTTAGTAGATCTGAGAAATCGATTCAAAAGGCAGATGCGCAGCGTGGCTGATGGGTAAAATCTTGCAACCGATGCTTTTGCAGGCCAGATTTTGATGACTGTGCAGAGTTTCAGCTTATTAGTCATATAATACATTTTGTTTCGTCATAATTTCCAAAGTCGAGAACATATCGTTACATTAAATATGTAGCTATGACGGAGAGATAAGTACTCAGTTGATAAACATTAAGTGCAAGCAAACTGCTTTCACTTCCCGTAATGGTAAAATTGGTCACCCTCTCAAATCAACCTCATACTAAATTGGCTTTCAGACACCTAGACAGAATAAACTTTGCGACATCCTTTGAGTCATTAGCTGCAACATCAATTTGCAACCGAATTGGAAGTGACGATGGAAGTTACCAGGACTGACTCGAAACCTAAGCTGCACTCAAGAATTTCCCCAACCTTGACTCCCATATTTTGCGTGTTACCAATCCCCATCGTCAGTACGATGAGTTTACAGTCATGCCCCCAACCACCCAATCTTCGTAGCACCATCCTCAGCCTCTTAAAGTTAACAATATATTGCTCGATAACTCATTTATTCTGGAAAAGCCAAGAAGAGCAAGAATCACCAGGATCAATTAAAAAACCAGAAAACGCATGAAAATAAAGTGCAAGGCAAGTCGAGAGATCCTAAGCAGCAATTGCTATCGGTGGCGCTGAAAGGGGTCCCTCAGCGGTTATTATTGGTGCAGCCGGCCAGATATGAGGAGTGAGAAGAACCGCAGTGAATAACTCCGTCAAATGGATGGCGAGCTGGCCGATTCCCTTCGCATTCTCCAGATTCGCCAGAATAGCTACGCAAATTGGGGGTAGATGGGAGGCTGAGGAAGGGTCGTCACTTTCATCCGAAGTCGATGTTGCGGCGATCGGCAGACTCATGAAGAGAATGGAGGTAAAACCTATAGCTCCTCCCGTGTGACCCACATAGAGGCGGTCGGAGTGAGTGGAGTCTTTTGCCTTGTCAATCGGAGTGGTCGAACGTCTAGAAATAAGCGCTATACATATATAGCCATGAAGTATACCATGGCGAATTGAATTCACTCTGGCAAAGTGCGAATACTGAGATAATGACAAAGAGAAAGGACAAGTTTGAACACCTGGTTTTGCAGAAAAGACACACCAATGCTCAACATCGAAATCAAATTAATGAACACTTCATAATTTGCCTCGCAACAAACCACCCAAGACCGTAGAGGCCGCCAGGGAGCCACAGCCCTTGAATTGTTCCACGGTTAGGGTGCCAGAGACAATTCACAAGGGTGTCGCGGGAGACAACAGCCAGCTGTGGAAGGTCACAAAGGCGTCCCATGTAGATGTCAGCCAAGTGACTGGCCATTTTCACTAGGTCTGGAGTTGTTGACAGAAGGCCACCGCCCGACCACTTGCACGAGTTGTTAACACAGGGAGAGTTCTCCAAACGTCCATTTTTCTTTGCTCGTCGATAAGGTCTGCATAACATTATAAAAATGGAAAGTATATATGGCGGCACCACCCCACTGTAATGATGCCAGAAGTGTAAACCGAACTTTGGGCAGGTGTCGCACTAGAAAGGAACACGTAAACAATAACCACTTTCCATTGCATATTCGACAGTCATTCCGCCAAGAAGTCAGCAAACATTCCAAAACTCACTCGAACAACACAACACACGCAACAACAGTGAAAATGCCAATCAACGATTCTTCAAACACACTTTAGTCGCTCCTCAATGCATCCAAAATCAGACTCATTTCCTTAACTCCCCTCAACCTCCCAACTACTGTGGGGGGCGACATCATTCCCACTCACACCAGCTCACACCAGCCACAACCGCGTCAAACACCTACTTTGTTAGCTAAAAAGAAAGCCCTGCTCCTATGCACCATCTGTAATAAAGGGCCCGCCAGCACCCTCATGCAGATACCATTCAATTGTGCGCCGCTGAAACCAGCGTGTCTGCCCAAACCTCCATCCTAGCCATTATCTCATACTGCTACTTACACCGTGCTACACGTCACACGAAAGGTTTCTACACCCTCAAAGTTGGACCAAACTGCGTTCATCAGAGCAAGAAAACTCCACTCACATCTACATTAATGGATAGCTACTCAATATGCATTTCTACGGTCCCATGAACATCAATGATTCCTACAAAGCACGAGCAGCTAACGTTTCGTCTGCTGACCAATGTTCAGTGATGCTTCAGTAACGAATCTTGTTACGAAAGGGACGAAAACATCCTACTGCTGAAACTCATGCAAAGACCAGCATTAATCGCCCAAAATCTGCTTTTCATGAAAACCGACCAGTAATCTTTAGTGTCAATGCTGGTGAAATGATTCAAAGACCACCTTTGAATCAGATGGGGAGGAAGAAATATGGAAGAACATCAAAACAACAACGCTAATCTCATCTCATTCCATCAGATAAAAAATTGACAAACAATAAACTGCATAAACCACATTTGTGATCCCCTCCTTCTAAAGGCGTTATGAAAACCCACTGAACACTTGATAGTACCTCAAACTGTCTGATTGCTTGAAGGAAGTTCCTCAAAAAAGGAAGATCTAGCCATTAGGAAGAAATAAAGCAATACCTACACTACTACAAGGAAAAGCAAGTCAACATCTAATGCTGTCGAATAAAGTCACGCAAGGAGTTAACGCCTTATAGTACAAGTAGGACATTGGTTCATCTCCAACCCTTCACATAACAATTCCACAACCTCAATATGGCAAACACTTTTCACGGTCGTGGCTAACCACATGAACGCATGCGATGCAGAGCAGACAATTTTTACATGAAATCGAAGCCAATTTGCAAGTAACTGAGACTTACACTTTTACCTAGTTCAAAATCCTCACAATAAAGGTAACAATTTCCAATTCACACCGAAAAGATTTGCACCAACTGTGTAAAGCACTGACATAGCAAAACTAGACTAAAACTGAAGATTTTAAATTTAAAAAGGCACTGCGACAAAGCAACCCACCTTGCACGGAAGGGGACGATATTGTAAGGTTCATCTAAGCAGGTGTTTTGAAGACTCAGGAATTTAAATAGTTCTTTGAACAGTGAAGATGATTTGACTTCTTCAGGCATTTTTCCGATCCCGCTCCCAGTAGGCACCTTCAGACGATCTGGTCGCTCAAAAAGAGAATAGTGTGGGTAGTTTTTGCTCATTATCGCCTCCAATACCGCAGCCACAACCGTAAAACCGTGAGTGCTGTAGAGATAGTCCTCACCAGGCCTATACAACAGCGCGTCGTTTTGAAATATGGCCAAGGAGTCCAGAGCTGAGTCGCATGCCTTAGTGCTTAGCATCTCCCCCGTATACTGGTTAAGTTGAAAAATCAAAGCTTTTCGCCTACCTCATCGTCATTCTCATCTTTCGATTTATGATAGTGGCGAATACCACTTGTGTGGCTCAGCAGCTGCCGCATGGTTATTGAAACCTAAATGCCTTTAGACAAGTTTAAAGACTCGTACAGAATTCCCCTCCTTTGTCCTTGGAGAAAAGCCTGGCAAGTAGGTCTTTATGTCTGCGTCGAGATTAAGCTGACCTTGGTCAACCATACGACCGACAAGTAGAGAAGTGAAAGATTTGCTAATACTCGCGATCCTGAATTTGGTTTGTGGAGTTACTTTGACGCCTTGCTCCACATCAGCAAATCCAAAACCTTAAGTACATAACTGAGTATGATGCAAACGCCAAAAATCTAAGGTGCATGCATAAATTCACAGTGATGTGGTACTTAACAAACAACTTAAACGAAGGCCAAGAACCAAAAGCCTAATTTTCTTGATTTGCAAACAACCATGGGAATTTGGGATTTTTAAGCAGCTCAGCTCTAGTTAGGCACTGAGAATTGAAACTATGGGACCGTTTTGTTTGGATCCACACAGCGTTCTATGCTGAATCAACTAGGACTAGGCAAGACAAACCTCTACAGTAAACAATGTTCCCGTCAATAGAGACAGAGACAGAGACCCCAGGCGCACCGACGATATCCTAGAAAACATGAAGATGGTCGCTACCATGTCTAACCTTGTAGGCTTCGACCATCTGATCAGCAGTAGTTACGACATCACGAAGAAGATAAGTACAACCATTGCCATTGTGATTTTTTATAGAAGATTGGTTCACATTGTGTGTGACTAGACCCCAAGTGGCTGCAATCAGAGCTCGGTGCATCATTCTGAAAGATATAGCAAAAGTTGTGAAGGAAACCCAATAAATGACTGAGCAATAGAAATGCCCACAGTGCTGGAATATGGAAAAACTGATAGTACACATAGAAGGCAACAATAAGGGATGTGGGCACGACACATGGATTCAAGAAAATAAATAAGATTGCGTTAAAGTCAAAAAAAGGACCTGCAAGGCGCCGCGCATTGAATACTTTAGCATTTATGCTAGTGGATGCGCAAAAAACATATGATAATCAAGTCGTCAAGTAGAAGTAACGTTTGAAAAAACAGAAATGAAAACACGAATACAGATGAACTCTGCATGGTTATAAGACCCATGCCAAAACATGTTTACAACCTTAATGAGAGAGACGGATTCGAAAACCCAGAATTGATCGTCGACCGACTTCCTTACCGATATTAACAATAAGGTTAGGTTACGAGAAGTACCACGACGACTAATCTAAAGAGACGTACATCTCACGAGCACTCCTCAATAGTGACCCTTGTGGAGTAAAAGCAGGCCGGTGCCGATGACCAAAACTTCGAATATCAGAAAGAAGATAACGAAGTAAATAACCTGAGTTCCTATGCCATTAAATACGAGGTTGACATAGTTTAATCAAAGAGGAGAAAAATTCACAGATAAACCCTTTGGGGTTTACAGACTAATAATTGGCGCATTTATTAAAATGATACGTGAGAAAATTTGCTAGGTATATCCAAACCGTGCACTAAACTTACTCAAGGAAATAACTAATCTGGAACATAAATCGATCGCAAATGACTCGAATATATTTACAGTTGTGCATTGACAAGAGCCAAATGATCTTTTTAGCTAAAGCACGACATGCTTGTTGTTTATTAGTATTGGTAGGTGGAGCGCTGTACTCGAAGTTTTTTGGGTTAGGCTGTACCAACGAGATGGAATCGGAATTGAGTACTTTGGTCAGTAGGATGGTGTCCGAAATAAATGTCGATTCCGTCGCCTTCAAGTCATCATTCACTCCTCAAGTCATTCACTTCGTAAAGAATCCATATGGGCTTAATAAAGGTACTGCTCTTTTCAACAGACAAGTCTTGCAGAATGCCATGATCGCGTTTTTGTTTTGAATGGTAAAGCATGTCAGATTCACGTATTCTACAAGGACGATGTCTTAAGAACGAAGACATTCTTTCTCACACCACAGCCATCATCATATCCTGTGTCCATGGTAATTTCCCCCGACCGAAACTTCTTGGCCATACTCACGGAGACTTCCGTTCACGTCGTTGACATTTCCAAAACAGAGTCTCATTTACACTCCGAACAAGTACATGCTTGTATGAATTTATGTCGCTTGACTAGGTCAAGATTATTGCAAAGCTTGCGACGGTTTTTGACTCCCTTTCTGGTAATTCTGTCACAATAAGCAGATTGGTTCGTGTTCGGTGGCATCCGTACATATCCAACCTGCTTGTTATACTGGTCAGTGACGGTAGACTTCTTTTTTGTCGCTGCATCTGTTCTTCGGGTGGATCTCTCAAGTTTGAAAACGAACTTACTGTCCACCTTCTTGAAGCACCCGACCATGCGGACAAGGAAAACAGACAAACGAAGGCATCGCGAGGACTGAACTTAGGCGAAGCGATGGGAGCCTTATGTTGTGACTTTGACTTCGGCTCTCCCTTCTTCTCTGATGAAACGCGCTTCATGAACGACGCACCTCTCCGTGTACCTATTTATGTCATTTGTGAAAATGGTAATTCAATCCCGGTTTTGAAAAGTAGGTATTTTAAAGAACGGAACTTTATTCATTTCCTCTCTATTCCTAGGTGACATATTGTTGGTAAGCGTATCGCCCATGTCTATCAACAGACCACTAGTTCGCTTCGTTCGAATTCTCCCTGCAAACGAGGATTATTATACATTTGACTTTGCTACGCTCATATGCCTTCGGTCAGACGATAGCGGAAACCAACCAGATATTGTTTGTTTCGCCAACAGAGCTGGAAGAATATTTCACGGCATTTGTTTGCACATTCCACCATCCGTACTGCTGCAATCCGACTGTCGTCCTCAAGGTTAGGTTCTTTTGTCACTTTTGATCCATGTAAATCTATACAGCTTGAACGATTTTCAGAAATCCTGCTAGAGACGTTGGTCATGCCATGCGAATCTTAAACAATTGCTGCCTCTAGTTCAGTCAATTTTCACAAAATAACGGAGTCTTCTGCTCAAAACATCTTCAAGACGACAGGCTTTTCATAATCGCGTTGAAATTTGCGGAAGTGAAATCAAACAAATGTCTATGTTGCACGCCTGCGATACGTCGCATGCGCTCACATAGTTGTCCAAGGTCGTGAAGTGGTACGTGCAGATTTTGGAGGTAGCATATAAAAAACGCAGAGCTGAGGTAGTTTGCATTATTCATCGGCGGGCGCGACCTTAGTCACTCGAGTGTTGTAGGAACCATTGATGTTCATGCGACCGTAGAAATGCTCATTGAATGTGTATATGTGACGTGTAGCGCGGTGTAGGTAGCAGTATGAGATAATGGCTACAATGGAGGTTTGGGTAGACACGCTGGTTTCAGCGGCGCACAATTGGGTGGTACCTGCATGAGGGTGCTGGCGGGCCCTTTATTACAGATGGTGCATAGGAGCAGGGCTTTCTTTTTAGCTAACAAAGTAGGTGTTTGACGCGGTTGTGGCTGGTGTGAGCTGGTGTGAGTGGGAATGATGTCGCCCCCCACAGTAGTTGGGAGGTTGAGGGGAGTTAAGGAAATGAGTCTGATTTTGGATGCATTGAGGAGCGACTAAAGTGTGTTTGAAGAATCGTTGATTGGCATTTTCACTGTTGTTGCGTGTGTTGTGTTGTTCGAGTGAGTTTTGGAATGTTTGCTGACTTCTTGGCGGAATGACTGTCGAATATGCAATGGAAAGTGGCTCTTGTTTTATTATTTATAAGTTTTGCGATAAAGTCAATTATTTGTCTTCAAGTGATATATTTCATTGCAAGATTTTTTGTCCAAGTATGCGTTTTCTATGGAGCATCAATCCCACGATCAACGGTTGAAAATGAAAGGTATTTCGTTTGACCCCCTGTTGCGTAGCCTTCTATGCTGTTTTATGCATACAAGACTTCTCCGGCCTGATAACTGCCGAAAATTTAATGCCTTGACTATACGTATCTTGATTCACTTTTTACTTAGACGTTTGATTGCGGCAAATTGCGAATAGCGTAAAGTCGTACATCATCCGGCTTTGTGTCTCATTCCCATTAGCTGTGCCACTTGTGGGGGTGATTTGATCGTTGAATAAATTTGTGGCCTAAACATTGACGGGTTTCGAGCCAGCCTGAATCGAAATCCCGAATTTGAATACCTTTTATGTGGTTAACACCATTATGAGGTGAGAACATTTTGCAATGCTTTCTGTGTATTTAATGCTTTGGTACTTGGCTTGGCATTTGCACTTCTACTCCGTAGGCAACTATGTAATGCTTTAATGGGGAACAATCTACATCTTTTTCCTTATCTATCACAGCTGAGAATTCTGTGATACGCGATCACAACCTCCATGGGTCACAAATAGGTGACGTTCAGAACTGTGTAGTTAGGGTTATCGATGTCTTGATAAACCACTGAATGTTTTCACCTCCAGCCTATTTGATATACATTAAGTTAGCTTGAGTTGGGTCTATCTTAGCTGGTCACAATCATTTTGTCAGTCCTTTCACGTCGTGCTTATTTCGCTTTGCATTTAGGTCGTGGGGTCCCTATCCTCTTCCTTATTGACAGCGCTGATCTGGAACTTCCAATCTTGGACAAGTCTTTTGCGACCTCATCGAATTATGACGACGATAGCGATGCCAATTTGGATGTTGAATCCTCAAGCCTGAAATTGGCATTGGTCTCTTCCTCGTTCCTTTGGTCTCACAGGGCTGATACAGCTCCGTTAGATCTAGGCAACAATTACTTCTGTCTTCACGACTTTGGCATTCATCAGGTAAACCTTCCTTGGGTGAATATAATCCGTGGACTCTACTCATCTCCACTTATCGAAACAAATTCGAACTCAGGTGAGTTGTATTTGTCATCGTTTAGTATTGTCACTGTCCCCTCTGGTCGGAAACTGCTGGAGGTAAAACACGTGGCTGGAACTTCTACCCAAACTATTGCTAGCACGAATGAAGGGCGCTATGGCAAAAGAGTGCTGGTTTTTGATTCTAACGTCAAAATGTCTGCAAAAGAAAGCCCTGCTTAATTATATCTAGCCCTGATTCTTATTTACTATTTCTTAATTAGTTAAATATCCTCAGTAAGCCACTACCCTATCTTAGGTATCTACTTACCCACCTATCATCAACGTCTCTCAATTTATCAATCTGTCAAATTTGAGAGTTGTAGTTCATCAAAACGCACCTAATTTACTAGTTTAACCTTTTTAGAAGCACTTGAAATAGATAGCCCATCCAATCATCGACCATAAGTGGCCTCACGATGTAGTGGCATATGGCCGCTTCAATTTATTACTGTTGAAAATGAGTTATTCGTCCCCGTACTTAGATCTTCTGGAAAAGCTTCGGTCAAACATGTGCACCGTTGAGTACCTCCTGCTGACGCAGAGCCTTAGCAGCCAGAGCTACGATACAAGAAGTCCAGGTCGAGCAATAATTGGTCTACTGCCGCACAAGATCTCTGGACAGTCGTCTTTTGACACCGACACTACTCCCGCTCTCACCGTTGTCTTCCCTTCCAAGCCTGAAGTTGTGACCGTCCCGCTGCTTTGCGGACCACTCTCACGGTCCAACACTGTTGGCGATTTGCCTTCTGTACGCTGCGAACAGTGGGTTCAAAGCTTGGAAGAGAAGGATTGCAAGCCACCACCGAAGTCATCTTCTTGTTGGTAAGTTTGCCTCTTTTTGAGGTAGCTTACAAGGTTATAAGATTCTTTATGTGCAAGATTTGTTCATTTTGCGGCAAGGGGTTACTTCGAATAGCATGAATAGGAGTTTTTAAGTTTTATTCCACTTAGCAGATTCCTCCCAACCTTTCAAGGTGCAATTACAGGTTATGGCTTTAAGACATATTTTAAAGCAGCAGATCTTGTACTCTCCTCCATCCCGTGTTTTTTTCTGCTGATTTTAGTCCCAAGGAATCTGATTTTGTGGAGAAATGTCGACGCAGTCTCAAAGCTGCTGAATCCTCCAGGTTGCCAATTTTGTCATCCCTAGATGATGGAGTTAACCTCTCCGAACCGAAAGTTTTTCGCCTATTTCTTAGTGTAAGTGTCCTTTTGTTTTCGTCTTTCCCTAGAACTGGCCTTTCTTTCTAGGAGTTTTAAAAACGTTTTGTCTTCCCTTGCTTCGGGTGGGTGTGTATATTTTCACTGCGATGATAGATCAGTAATGGTTTTGGTATCGTCCACTGCCTTAGGCGACAGATAGGCTACGCATCTCGCAGCTAAGCCAATTGGCAGGCCTAGCGGCGTCGGTGTGTCGGTATGCCGAGTATGTAGAGGGTCAGTTGGCGGCGCAGTCAGAAGAGGTTGCTGGACTCGCAGCGCAGCGCGAAGCTCTCCAGACTGGTGCTGCCCGTCTGGCCGATTGCCATTCGCGAATCCTCGAGCGACAGGAAGCCCTCAACAATCGCCTCTCAGAGCTTGCTCGACGCATTTACAGTGAGTCACTAACTCGACTTTCTTCTTCTTTTGCCACGATCTTGATTTGCCTTTTCGTTGGCCCTTTGAGACGCTTTTCGCCTTCACCCACTCATGAATGGGATAGAAGCGTTGTGTGCACTCACTTCTGATTTGGTATTTGTTCCTATTTCTTAAGGCATCGACGCAGGGTTAACAGACGCGGAGTTGGAAATGCGCAGCGGCGTGCAGAATCTGCGAGATAGACTGAAATCGGGTTTGTTAGGGTGGTTGGAGAATATTCGGCTGCAGTACGACCACTTGGTAACGCGGTTGCGGGAACAACAACGCGTCAGCACTGGGCTGGAACGGATTGAGAGGTCAAGAGGGCTGCAAGCGTCATCGCTGTCACCTGCCCAGGTGGAGAATCTAGTAACTATGTTGAAAACGGAGGCCTCGGAAATCAATACACTAGTAAAGGCGGTGGAGAGGCTCAATCTACTTTCCACTGCTGCTGCTGCTGTCCCGCCCTAGTTTTACAACTCGATCCAAGCATGCATTTGTACATTAGCGGAAAAGAAGCGTTATGAATCATGCAGCCGAATCACATCTTGCTGACTGCCATTTTAATCTACAAGTTGTTCACTCAAAGATTCTAGTTAGCACTCCCTCCGGCCCTCCTTTCCGTTAGTAACATGCAGCAGGCCGGAATAATGCCTGGTTTTAGCGTATTCTCAGCTTACCAAAAAAGGACTACCGTTAGTCGAAGAGAAACTAGCCTCCATTTTCGGGTGAATAACTAGATGTTCTCCCCTATGTATATTAACCCACAGTTAATCCAAGTATGGCCTACTTTGGATCAGAAACCAATCACATGGTTATCAGGTTGCCATTACCTCTGTTCGAGGTTAGCATGCCTTTGCACCATTTTAGCCGAAGTAACATCATGCATGAAATTCATTACGTAGATGACCACATCCAATATTTGGTCAGAAAACATACTATGGGAGAAGAAGTACAATTACATAGCGTAAAGTTGACTTCATGGAAGCAATTATGTAAACGCATTTAGGGTGGCCCAAGTGTTCAGTCAGTCGCTACGCTAGGACGGAATAGCACCAAGTCGTTGTGCCATCTCTCGTTGCAGCCTGTAGGTTCGAAGTGAAGCTAGGCGGAGGCAGAGCCGACAGGCCTGAGTTAACTTGGTCACCACCTCTTTGTTGCCCAACCAGGAGGTAGAGGAGAGAATGGCACGGGACATTTCAGTCAACTGCGATGCGATAATGCCCAGAGCGTTAAGGTCTCCTGCAGCAGCAGCCACGAACTAATTGAAAAGAATTGTGCAACGAAGCTCAAGTAGCAAGTAGCAATGCTACGAAAGTAAAACTGAGAACGCCATAAAGAGATTAGCAAGCTGGTAGAACTTAAAGGCAGTGGGATGACCACGTTTCGCCAAGTAAGTTTAAAGTCCAGGTCGCTCCATGCAATGTAATACAATATGTAATAAAAATGAACTATTGACCACAAGAGAAAAACAGCAAAGGTGAAATGAAGGGCACCATGATGGTACACTGATCCATACCTGACCGTGATAGATGCCAAATGTATGCAACAGACAACAATCGATAGTGACAAGGGATTCAACTAGAAACAATTTGAGAATAAGTCAAAATAGTAGTTGAAATTACTTCCTCTCCAGCCTGAGAAGCCGCTGCCAAATGACCTTGAAAGTCGTCACCCAAGGTGAGTCCCTCGAGAGGAAGACGATCACTAACAGGCAGAAGATGGTTGATATAAAAACGCCGCAAAAGATCAGTCATCCCTGATTCGCCTTCCAGTAGTTCGACCAGGCGTTGATAGATTTTAATCTAAGTCAAACAGTTAAATAACATCCTCGGGTCGAAATACGTGTAGCAGAATTTAAAATAAAAACAACCTGTAGTTCGGTAGATTTTTGAACTCTCAGCCACTTCTTTAACCATGCTTCGCGATCATGGGCTTCCGTAATAGACTTTCGAAGAGTCTACAAGAATCACAATGAGTAACTGAAACATCCAATTTTAAGTATTTGCATACATTTCCAGATACGCATCTTTGCAAACACAATGATAATTAACTTGGATATCCGAAGCCAGAAAAAACGGTTAAATATTCGTAAAAAGACAAAGGTAAGCCAGTCTAAACGTATCACTTTGGCAAATAAGTTGTCTGAGAAGGATGGGAAAAATAAATCCTACTTCTTAATGGAAGGCGCCAGGAAAGTGATTGACCAGTGTCAAAGGTGTAAGTCGGCAGTTTAATGGATGAACCAAATTATGAGAAGCACATTAAACAAGTTCCACGTGAAAGTCCAGATTGGTGCATTGTAAGTTGACAAACCGCACTTCTTCCTGTTTGTTTTGGTTCTCAACCGCCTTTCTAGAGTGTTCCAGGAGGAACGTCCAAGCAGCTAGATTGGATCGGAGTCTTATCTCCGAATCTGTTAGAGTGACTCGAGTTCTTCTGATGTCCGACATTGACCTACAACGATGTAATCCAGAAACTGACTTCGTGACCTGAGAAGGATCTGCATCGACAGGAATAACCGACGCAACAGAATCCTAAAACGGAGCAAAAGCCAGTTTAAACCCAGCAATCGTAGGACAGGAACAAGCACAATGAAATCACATACAATGCCAAAATTGTCGCCTGACAAAAGAATGGGAGGAAAAAAAATGCACCAATCATAATGACATCCCATTTTACCGAAGCCCAAAACAAGAGATTTTCTACGTGTATTTACATCGATATCGAGGAAACCTTTCTGATCCTTCTTCGGGGATGAAGTGGATGGACACACAGCGGACACGTTCGAAGAATTGTATGGTCGCTGTACCCTAAAGATACCACTCAAGGTACAGTACCTCCTGTGTTGCAGAGCGGTACCGCGATGGGACTGGCAAAATAATTAACGAATTATGGATAGGCACAAACCAAACACTCCCCTGACAGTTGCCCTCGGCGGCCTTCGAGACATCGAACGCACCTTCTACGGTTATTTAAAGGCATTGCACGACATCAAGTTATCAACCGTAGCTAAAAATGGAAGTCATTTCGAAGATGAAAGCATCTGCGATTTGCCTATAGAATCAAATACCCTGGGCGAAATTTATGTGATGCTTTTAGTGAGATTCAGCATAAAAGTTTGTTTTGATTTTTATTTAAATTACCTTAAGCGATTAAGTCAGCGTCCGAAAAGGGTGTGCGTTGTTAGGTTGTGCGAAGAAACATCAAAATAACAGTTTAGTAGCCCATTGGTTCTCTAAATGGATAGCTCTGCTGATATTGATGACTCCGGTGGAATGGATGGTGATTTACCAACTGCAAAGTCCTTGAGTACACTCAGCTCATTTGATTCGAATGGGTCCACGATTGTTGAGGGCTTTTTTAACTCAATTCCCAAAACAGGAAACGAAGTTGCATTTATTCGGTATCAATGCGAAAGGATTGAGAAGCTACTTCTTCGAAAAAGGCCCGTTCAAGCCATACAGATGCTTATTGAAGTTTCAGATAACCTAAGCCATTTATCTCAGTGTGATACGTACTCGCTTTGGGAGAGGCTATATCTTTACTTCGCGAAGGCCTATGAACAAGTTGAGGATTGGAAAAATGTAGCACATTGCCTTAGTTTGCTGATTAAATCAGTTGAACGGAGGTTATCGTACGTCAATTCCGAGTCAATTGTAAAGTGGCCAAAAGCAACGAAAGAGTTGCTGGCTGAGTTGTGCAAACAGTATGCTATTACTCTAGAATGTCTAAACGAAGACGCGAATGGTGCTGCAGTTGCATGGCTTAAGGTGGAGAAGGCCTTTGAAGATTGCAATTCCATTCGGGATGCTTGTTTTTCGGCACTTCGTGCGGTTCGATGGTACTTAACTGGTGCAAATGTGGATTCCGCTCTAGGCGCCCTTTCCATAGCTTTGGACATGGTTAAATTGGTTGGGAAAATATCTGAAAGAGGTATGGAGATGCTCCTAAGATCAATCGACTCTATCAAGTTCCTTGAGCTTTTAGTTTCCCACCCCAATGTCGAATGGATGTGAAGTGCGCAACCATGGCTGGCAGTTTTGTTGTAGTCACGTTATTTGTAGTTGAAATTCTCACCGTAGGCGAAAATATAGACATTCTCGATCGTTGTCTTATGTGTGTGCACCTTTTTTACTTTTCTACTGGCATTGACACGCGTAATAGACTGACTCCCTTGCATGTGCATCAGATGATTGTGCGCTGTAGGAACGTGCCACAACTACTACTAGATGCTGCTGTACGACTACCCTTTTCCGTGTTGTATCTCGAAACCGATTCGAAGCATTACTGAAAAGAAAGAAGAAATCTTTTGATGGAAAATGTCCCTCCTGAATGGGAATAAATGTTTATGTTTTAGGCATTTTATACAATGAGTTGGGTATGGCATTCTTGGCCTTTGAACTTAAGGATGACAGCATTGCCTGTTTCCGGAAGGCAATAAAAAGTCTTCCCAAAGGCGAAACGGATGCTCGTGCCTCTATTCTTCAAAACTTAGGCTCGGCTTATATAGTCGCCAAAAAATTGCCTAAGGCCATTTCAGCATTAGAGCAGTCCGTGGCTGCTTACGGTAAGCAGGATAAGTCACCCATGTCGGAAGTCTACTTTTACTACCATTGTCATATGCTATCCTTATTTCCCCACTTGGGGTTTATGCCATGCATGTGAGGTGCCTTCATATGAGCTCTCCACGCCTCTTAGTTGTGCCAAGCCTTGTTGTAAACACGTTGGTTGATTTTGGTAAAATAAACTAGATTCATGATAACCTTGACCAGATGATAAACCGAGATTTTTTTCAGGCGATGGCATAACTAATGCGGTAGACTTTTGGAAAGTATTAGCTAATGCGATTTAGTTATCTCTAGCCTTCCTTAATGGGTGTGCGAAGCCACAGAACTACTGCAGTCTTTTTAATTAGGTAAAAGTCTTCAGCTTTTCTCCATGGCAGGTGCATTGAAGAATACGGCAGGACAAGCGCAAGCTCATTGCAATTTGGGATACGCTCTTATGCGTGCAGGCCGGTACAAGCTATCGCACTGGCACTACAAATTGGCGCGTGACCTAGCTAAGGAAACCGCTTGGGAGGCTGTTCAGATCCAAGCTGAAGCGGCACTAAATGTGCTTGAGACTCCTAACTTCTCACAAAATGCTATCAAACCTCCTCCTGTAATATCCATTTGTCCCTCTATGACGCGACTACAGCGCCAAATGAACAGCGAAACTTCATCATCGTCATCTCCTTCCGTAAAGGTCAAGAAAATGGGAATGAAGGGTGGGAAGCGGGTCACGGATGACAGAGAAAAGCAAATCACTGAACAACTCACGACAATTTTACCTACTTCTAGCTCCTCCATGAAATCATCCAACTTGAATGATGACATTTATCTTCCAACCCGGCAGACTTTCTCTCTACGCAAAATGAATGGTATTAAATGCAATGTGGATTGGTGAGTTAGTGTCTGAGAGGTAAGACTGTTACAATTTGTCGTTTGTAAAAAAATTGTACTCTGTTTTGTCACTCAAAGCTCGTCAACTCATCCACGTTATGTGTCGTGTTCAGTGGTACAGAGAAGCTGACCTCCTGTATCCTTTTGTCATGCGTCGATCAGACGTTTCATTATAAGAACTACGACCCTTTTTGGTGTCACACTGAAGGCATAAGAGTTGCATTATTGTGTTTGAGGTCCAACATACCGTCTTTGCAAGTAGGTGTCCACGAATTCGTGTATTACGGCTTCCATCTCAAGAACTTATGTATGTTGACGCCTTAACAGCGCCAACGATAAGTGGTTAGATGCTCACTAGTCGATTGATGGAACTCTTTAGTTACCACTCTTAAACCCATTCGAATCCGACAAGGACCTACCGATTCAACACGAAGGCATAGATTAAAAAGCGGGAAGAATGTCCCTCTTCCTTTTGCAAATTCGGGCAACCTATCCTTAGGGTGAACTTGTACTGAACTTTAGGCCGGGGAAGAAGGTAGAAATACTATTTCACCTTCTCCCTTCCCCCTCGCATTCCCTCGCCAAAAGTTCACCAAACGAATATTGCCTTTTGGCGTTAGCTTTAGGAAATCACGTGACCACATGTAAAGCTACATTAGTGGTGGGCCTTTTCTTGGGTTCAGTGGATTGGGATTTATGTGATTATGGTCTTGGAATGGGACCATGTGTTGTGCCTGAAGTAGACCGCCACGGTTATTTGCCTTTTATGAATTTGTTTGATTTGTTGTCACTTTCAGTTCCCCACCCATAATGGGTCCACAAGCCGGAGACACCAAAATCTCCCTTAAGTCGCCTTCATTGCACCGGAAAAGGAGTAGATCGTGAGTCACAACTCTTAAACAGCACAATTTCATGCTCTGACTTGAATGGCTTGACCCACAATTATCAGCTAAGCGATCATCGTGCCAGTTTTTAGTCAGCCTTTTACCTTAGAGCACTATTTTTAGGTTCATCCAAAATGGAATTGTATTTTGATATGTCGGTAGATGACGAGCCGTAATTCAAGTTTGCACCACCAAACTAGAGACAGTCAACTCCAACATTACCCACTTAAAATAAGTTACTATTCCAATTCATTAATAATGCCGCTAGTGGTTACTATTTCCATCCATCTTCTCTTAACCGGAGGCAGAAAACCAATTCATGGCATGATGAATAGGAAGAGGGATATACAAATTTCCGATATTTCAACGCTGAAGTCGACCAGAAACCCAAACAGTCACGGAGACCAAGTTGAAAATGGCCTAAAAGAGGTTGCGTTCAAGCCTATAACGACTGCAACTCTTGATCGCCTGAGACATTCGACTTTCACGTTGTCATTGCAATGACTTCTCAGCTCCTCGTGCGTAAGCTCACAACAACTAGGCTTATCATTTCATGCCTCAATTTTTTTTAGATTCATTTTTACTGCCTTTATTTATTGCAAGAATGAAGTCAGGAAATAAGAAATTCTAACTAGGGTTGCAAAACAGTCACCGGCGGACAGTAGTAGTAACCAAGTGCGTAATTCCAATGAAGTCGCACAAGTGGATAACCTACTAGAGAGAACTACTTGCCAAAGAATGTAGGTACATGGCTGCAAGCAAATAAATCCTCTCAATGGCTACAAATTACTTGTTTCAGTAAATGCAACAATCCTACTTTAGCGTTTGGATGGGAATGGGGCTCTCACCATGTAGCGAGTTGGCCCAGACAAAACATGCTGCGGCATACAGCCGAGGCGTCGTGCCTTTCGAAATGATGGACCAAAAGGGAATGCAAGGCTGAGCAGCGGGACATCCAACTGATGTAAACGGTTGAGGCCGGGCTATAGGTGTACAGGCCTTTGACGTATACCATGAAAATCACCTCTATTGGCGTTCGATCAGCAATAATGACTAGTCATTCGGTGCAAAAGAAGCAACAATAACCGCGACACAATTACCCGCCTACATGGCAAGACAACCTCTATTTAATCTCACCCCGCAAGTCTTCATTTGCCAGTCAGGCGTAAGTAGTGCTTGAATTGACTGGCATCCCGGTGTCAATTGAATTAACCGTTTGATGAGATAATGGGTGAAGAGAGAGAGAGAGCGAGAGAGCAAAACACTCTTTATATATCACATGAAGGCAGGCGAACGTTTAATAAATCATGATCCATTACTTCTCAACGCAAGGAGGGGAAGAGGAATACATAAATTTCAATTCGTTCTTTCAAAAATACAGTAGGCAAAACGCACACTCTGTTTCCCAGTTAAGATATGGAAGTGATTTTATCCACGTAAAAAGGAGAAAAAAGGACGGGAGAGGTGAAGGGGCGCGACTGCATTATTATCAGAGAGAGGCTGCACTAGAGAGGAGGATAGAACGGAGGGAGAACATCTCGCTGGTGTCGTAGTTAGCCGCAGTTGCTTGCTGGTTTCCCATAAGTTTCACACTAACCGTCTTCATGAATTCCATCAACGCGTGCCGGAAGACTGATATGTTCTGTGTGAATCTAGACCACACGCACACACACACACACCGTCACTAAATCTATTCACACAAAAGCGCACAAGGGAATCTAGTGTGCCCCTGATTAGCAATAAAACCTACTTATCACGATTTTTGGCATATAGATTGTTATCCACGTTTTCCATTAGTTTTCTGAAGATGCCCTCCAGTTCGGGCCGTTGGTGTGGACTCACAGCGTTCAGGACAAGTCGTTGGAGATTTGCAAAGTACTAAAAATACAGTAGGAGACTAACATTGCCTGATATCTTCAAAAAGCACCAAAGTAGCGCCACAACTGGCAGGTCTTTGGAAGGTGCGATAACGGATACAATTTTTAATTAGTGATCACTCATCTGTCGAATACCCTTTGACAAATCTCGTCGAGATCCGTCCACACTACAACACAATGTACGATGCTCTGAGAGACATGGCCAGGTTTGGCATCACTCAAACAAATGAGGCGGAGAACTCCTTCATTTTCGTTCTTCGGACTCACCTGATAAAGCTAATTCAGATCTTACTACTCGACAATTGCATAAACACATTCATGACAAAATAGGCAAGTGGGCAGGCAGTGTCGAGACAAAAGGTCAGCATAACATGGAACATTGTGCAGAATGTCAAATCTGACTGTGCAAAGCACATTTAATCAAAGCAATTGATGATTCTGACGTAATTGACTGTTGATTTTCAAGGTTTTGATGCAGACGGTGGACAGCAAGGAATAACAAAGACTACACGCAAGAGAAGCGCTGTGTCTCAAGTGCTGGCCTTTCACTAACTAAGCATGCTGGGTGCTCTCGAAGGGGACTTGAACAGTACATAACATACACATTTCCAATTATAATGAATTTTCTTAGCTAATGTCACCTGATAAAGTCAATTTAGATGCCCAAATGTGAAGTAAACCAATACTATACGCAATAGTTCACATTGAAAAAGCATATATTGGCAATGACGTACATCCTGATTGAGAAGGATCAGAGCCAATAGGGGTCTAGAGACGCTCCATTGATTCTTGCACTCCTCATTCATAAAAGAGGACAGGAAAGTGACAATCAGCTGTCGTGAGGCCATAGTAAACTCACTGACCCCTCCAAAGGCATTGCCAGTATGACTGATAAAATTTTGTTGTAAGTTAGCGTTAGCTGCTACTTCACGGTCCGACCAGATGGCCAGAGCGGAGCAGCAACCTCTGCTGGGCACCGCCCCGGCCATGCGGGCTGTGAGACGTTGACGCGCGGCCTGAGCGATTTCTGACGTGGGCAATGAGGTAGGTGGGGTAGGAACAAAGAGAGGATATTCTGAGTCTTTGAGCATTACGTTATCGTTGGTGTTGTTACTATTGGCGGTGACATCGTTGGCATCGTTACTTTGTGAGGATGAAAGAGTATTTGATACCTTATAGATGTGCGTTAAGATGTAGTCAAGACAGGCGCAGGCGCTCCATGATATCGAAGCATCTAAAGAAATTAAAAGGAAGGGCATTAAAATGTCCAAGCAGGCACATATTCAAACTCACTTCAATTTGACTTACCAAGAGAGTCGACGCCTATCACGATGGCGTTGAAAAAACGACGAATGACGGAGGAGTCCAACGAACTTATCAGTGTCATGTGGCTTTGTGTGAGGCATTCAAGCAATGCAAAGTAGGCTTTGCTGAGCTTGATGAATCCCTGAAACACCAAAGATTAGATTGAGCCTAGACCTGGAGAAGTTTATCCCCTTAGGAGACTTCAAAAACACTAGCAGATATTGCAAAGTCAAACTGAGGATAGCAAATGTGGAGCTACAACAATATAAAACATGGGAGAGAATGAAGATAATTTAGCACTTCGTTAAATTTGATCTCTGCTGCAAAGCCGGGAATTCCCATTTATATGCAGTGACGCGACGGTATCCGTAGCGGTCAAACTGGATGGCTAAGTGATGCAAACTCAAGGATTTAGAGAAGTTGATCACAGGAGAGTCAATCAAATGCACTAACCCTCAACTCTTCCTCCGTGACACATAATAGTATGTCAGCACTCAACTTGACAGTCTTCTCAAACGAGTCATCTCCAACAAGGCCAAATATTGCAAAGTTGGCATACTTTCCACTCAGCGTAATTCGTAAGGCATTCAAGCAGCGTGTGAGGGGCTTCACCTTGTGTGAATAAAGATTATCTTCGGTCACTTGACTGCAGAAGGGTATCAACTGAGCACCTGAATGCCAAGCAAATTCATAAGTGACAAAAAGGAGATGGGGGACAAAGGAAAACAGTCAGGGATTTCCTTACCAAAGTTGATGAGAATTTTAGTCATCTCTGCAAGCAGTAAATACCCCATGGGTAGAGTACCATCAAACTTCAGTCGATCATTCCGATTATGCACAATTTCTGCAAGAAGTTTAAGCACGGGGCAGTTAACCAGCGGATCAAAGGGCCAAAGTTCTAGTGCGCGACCAAAAAGACTGAAAAGGGAGGGATAGAACCAGTCCAGAAAGTGCTGAAATGCTGCCATGGTGTTGAGACTGAATGCTACGCCAGCCAGATCCCGCGCCAGTCCAATTATGCTGTTTCGTGCATCATCCGGAGAGATGGAACAGTTTTCTGCCAGAGGCATAAAAAAATTACTATGAGAAAATACTGGATAGCAACATTGGCAATGGCGAAGGTAGAACAGATTAATGAGAATTACCAATGCATTTTATCACAACAATAAAAGTAGTCTTGCAACTGTGTATTGCAAGTATGGATGCCTGATTTCCAAGCATAAGGTGGCAAGTTGGTGTATAATGCCTGTACTTATCAACATCTTCAAATTCATACACATGTCCACGAAACTAACTCGACAATAAAAAGATGATAAGAAGATTTTCACTTCCATTCTAGGATCCATACTTTCACCTTACTTCTCACGAAATCTGTTTCAAGCGCGTCGAGCGATGCTATTCACCATCTAGTAAGTGAAAGCCAGCTCTTTTAGCTCACAAAACCAAAATGATAGCCTACGGAGCGGTTTGGCCGATTAAAAAGAGAAATCCCGTATGAAAAATATGCTAGATGATTGTTCAGGAAGCAGCGAAAACGGAAAAGGGCACACATTAGGATAACCTACGACTTTGTAGCTCATCTACAAACGCCGCGTATTTTAAATTACCGACTAGTTGCCAGGTTGGAAACCACATCATTGCAAGAGGCAGGCAAATACCTTTCGAAAATGGAGAAATTAACAAATCTCAAAGCTACATGACATTCAAAACTGTAATATGAGCATTGAATCTGGATAAGCAGTGGGATCAGTAAAACAGGTATCTCGGTCATGGCAACGCAGCTCTGAAAAGGGGAATTAGTCAGGTTTTAGGACTAAAAGCAGACCAAGTTGGTAGAGGGAAAAAGCAAAACCTATAACAAGGGGAGCTAAAACGCTCCTCCGCCAATTGCCACACAGCCATATTGAGTGAACAAATAGGATAGCGATAATAAGGTATGCATGCAGCACAATTGATTGCAATCAGGTATCATACGATACAGCAGGCGCAATATGAAATATGCAAGAGATAAGAGTTCGGGTGGGAGAATCTGCGCCCTACACGCAGTGATAAATGAATGAAAAAAAAAAAA
>UYWX01000201.1:0-25952 GCA_900622495.1 Hydatigera taeniaeformis
GCCTATATTTGACAGCTTAGTCTCAAAGAAAAGTGCCATATTTATACCTTCCCTTGGGATTAATGCGATCAAGAATGGAGTGCTGGCCAAATGACTTAAGAACCATTCTGAATTCAGTGCTGCGTTGTAATTAACGCGCTACTCAAGACCCTTGCCATTTTTCACTTTTACAAGGCAGCTTTTCCTCAGTACTATGCATGTATGCATGTTGTTTGACAAATATGAGTTGGAGAAATACGAGCCCAGCAGATCATGTAAAAATTGATGTATCAAGGAACCGTGATAGGTATAATCAAAACATTCAATACCATGATAAGCGTGAGAGCGAATGAATTCAGGATGAAGAAACAAGAGAGGTCACCCAAACTCCGTATCCACGCTAAGAGTCACAGCACATTCCGGAAGGCTTACAAGGAGCCACAAATACGCACTCTCCGATGGAGTAGTAAACATGTGAAAAACGCAAGTTCGTTATGATGCAACCTTAAAGAAAGTAATTCATTCTGGGTACAACACTTAGCACAATCTCTAAACGTGTCATGACAATAGTAGAGAGAAACAGTCAACGACGATCACTACGTCTGGTCAACCTCTAAACTAACTTGTGAGCCTCCCATCCAGCTAATGCGATACCTACCTATTAAACTAGTCGTGAGCAAAACTAGCCATCCCAAGTTTTGGTTGTTTTCTAACCTCCTTGTGAGCGTTTAAGGACGCAATCACCACATACCCACAAACTATGCGAATGAAGGAGTAGCCTAACTACCGGTGATGAAACCAATCTCCAATAGAAAACGAAAAGAAAAGGTAAATACAAATTCAGAATGTATGTGTTAGTCGAGATACCATAAACTGGGTCAAAAATGTGAGCGCGCACAATCTAAGCAATCCTCTTATCACCACAACTTCAAATTTATGACCACAACACAATATGGAAGGAAACCGATTATCATGGGTTACTTCGTTCAACATGTGTTTAATAAAGGATACACACTGGATTTTAATCGGACAATTTTGATTGGTTCAAAGCTAAGCTTTGAAAAAGGCATCGTCACAGAATGGGAGATCGCAGATAATTTAATCAAGCAGAGAACATCGTTACTAAAAGGGGTTACTAAAATTTAAGCTGGAAACAAATATTATATTTCAAGAGGATTGGTAGTTAACCCTGGCTAGTCACAAATAATACCTTCCGTTCGATTACAAATTAAAAACATAATTGATGAAGTTGTTCTCATACAGAAGACAAGCAACAAGAGCAGAACAAGGTTTAATAAAGCTTCGCATTACAAATGAAATTATATGCTAACAATGATTCTTTACTTTTAAATCCAAGATCAAAACATGTGTGACCCACAACCTCGGATGAGTTCAAAGGATTATTTAAATAGAAGAAATTTCCCAATTATCCATCATCCATGTGAATGACGCAGCAGCCTTAAAACTTTTCTTTCCTCGCTGCTGACATTCCCATGTTAGCAAAATCAACGCGACCTTCAATTTAAATCGCACTTTTATAAATACCATCTGAAATGAAATACTTGGCATTTGGATTTCACTTAAAAATGTCGGATGATCTGTCTTAAAGCCTTACTTAAGTAAAAAATGTTTATGTAACGTTCAATATAATTTCAGCTGTATGGCTGTGGGTACCAGAATGTAAATCATTATTGTGGTTATCATTTGTTTTCGTGTGTACTTTCAGTTTGGGTTTTTCAAGGCCCTAACTTTATCACAAATGCTTAGCACAACCACTTTTCCCGCAGACTTCCAGGCAAAGTGGTGATGACGCAACTTATGCCTACTTAAACTCCTTGATTAATTATTTTTCTTTTCGTTAATAGCCCTTGGGTATTCTGGTAAATATCGCACTACGATTGGCCGGACCTAATACTATTAATTCTTGACCAATCGGAAAATTGCATAGATTTTTTTTACTAGCTATGGTTACAAAATCCTCAGACTTCGCATCACAACCTGGTTGTCGGGTTTTTTTTGCAATGGAATCGATCATTCCCTGCCAAAATTTTTTTAAAATAATTCTTGAACGATCTGCGTACAATTTTGTTCCCATTGGTGGAACTGATTAAATGAGGATTAGGTGAAAGTATCGGATGCCTTGTCAATCTAATCGATTTTACAGTCCAAATACCAGTCTAAGCAGCGACATATGTCCCTTGTTAGTTCCCAAAACCGATACATCATTTACTACTCTCCTTTGAAGAGTACATGTGGTTTATTAGGTTGGTAAAATTATATTAAGTGGTATGTGACCTCCTCTGGCGGTTTCAATAATGAAGTAAGTTTGCAAGGAAGACCTTAGGATATGGATGCATTAGGAATAGTTCTTTACACTCGACGTGACTTGATTGTTTTCATTCTACGCACCATTGACTTGAGCACAAATAAACAATATCAACGCCCAAAAGGCAGCAACATTCATTGGCTAACTTTCCACACATTGTATATATCGGATAGCAAACAGATGATGAATAAGTTATTTGGAAAAAATGTTGTAGAATAACGTCTGCCCTCCAAAATGCAACGCATATTAAATGGAATGTAACCTATTGTGATAGAAAGTGGGTCCTTGTGTTTACTTATTGTAAACTATTGGAATTTAACAGTCCTATAAACTTATGTTTTTATAAAAGGTCCTGTAATTTGGCAGAATTAACGTGACCTCTTGAATTAGAAAAATATTGTATTATTCAACCATCAAGATAGCGACAAAATGGGAAGTAAACACAGCTCGCAGTCAAAATATGCACTGTTGACGTGGAGTCATGCTTTAAGGCTAATAACATGGACAACAGATCAGACTGTCTAGCGACGGTACCATGGAAAAAGCTCTTTGATACCCCACTACCTTTTGCCTTCTCACTCACCGTCCTCTGGTCACTGATCATGGTGCAGCTGATCAGCTGTTTCCACTTTCCGCATTTTTGACAAAACTTTAACACTCAACCCCGTTTTAAAACTAAATTTCATGCCAAGAAAAGCGTCCATCGACAGTCGTATGAATGCTTCCCTGCAAGCCGATGTTATGTTACATATCTGTCTATCCGACCGTGGAGGTGGTGTCGCGTGCTCACTTCCCTGCTGCCATCATGGGGTACGGTAGACTACTCTTTAGCAAACATGCTCCTTATATAAGTCATTTTTTTGCGAACTTAGCTCTAAACGCCATGCTTATAGAACGTGAAACCTGGACAGGTACCGGCATTATTAGCAAATGAACTCTTTACGCCTCGCTAAGGCTTGTCATACAAACGTAAAAATAGGCGCATTTGTCGTTTAAAATTCGTTTTGCGATCCCCTGCCCTATGCGGTGCACTGAGACTTCTATGGCGGCAAAAGACTGGAAAGTAATCGAGAGGAAGAAGGGTCTTGAATGCGCATAAACGCCGGAAAAACTAGCATGAATCTGAGACTACGACACCTGGTAAAAGCGGAATGGAGGAGCCGTCTCACAGTAGCATCCAACCCAAAAGACACAAACTTACAGGTTGGATTTAAAATCCGCTAGCCTAAATAAGATTACTGGTATGTAGAGAAGTAGGTGAATTAGTTTGAATTTATCTACTTCATTTGTGCTACGCTTTTAAGTACGCTGCATCCGATGTTCAAGACGATGGCAAACTTACAAAGGTTGAAAAACCTCATTTTTATAAATTAAACTATAATTAAGTCTCCGTAAATGCAAAAACAATGATCTTAAACTAACTCGCAAAGGATTGTTGGAGTGAGTGATCAAGGACTGTGGGATAACTGATGCCAGCACGTAGTTCCATCAGCATGTGGACATTGATGGTCGCCTCACCGAAAGTTCATTACACCTACCGTATTGCTGAATTTGGAAGGTGTAACTCTTACAAACGCTACACCAATCCTCCAGCGGAATGTTTTCAGGAAGGTTTACAGAAGACAAATGGCTCAATGCGGTCATTTCTTTCCCTATAAAACGAACACAAAAGAGGAATGTACTAGCACTTTTAGTGTTACCAGGGGAAATCCAGAAATCGGGGCATCCAAAGCTTCACTCTTAGAGAACTGTGACTTAATTGAAGGGATTCGCTTAATGTATTTAAAGAGGATCCAACAAAAGTCCGATTGTGCAACGATTTAGCAACAATCTGCACATTTTTTTTACATCGAGCTAAAAATATGTTGCATAAGCACAGAATCTTCTCCCGTGGAAAGAAGGCGGGCTTCGTGATAGTATCCACTTTCTACCAAATGTCCATGCTCTTACTTTTTTTATTGCGTATGACCTGCGCGTAACAATAGCTTCTCCCTGGTTGTAGCGGAAGGCGAAAGGAGGAGTAAACACCTTCCCTGGATAATTCAATTTGACCTTCATTCTAACACCTTGTCCAGACATAAAATACGCCTCTATTAGAATCGTCATAGCATTACTTATTAGTATTATGACGTCAGTTTTACCATCCTAAAGCACACCTTTCTATGAAGGAGAATTCTGTAGTATGATGCCTTTGATAAATTAAAGGTCATCTTCAATCACGAGAGGTTTCAGCACCACCTGTTAATTTAGGTTCAGCAAGAATTTGAGACACCCTTGCCTCGGGGCGCAACGAATCTGGATTTGTGGATCATTAAAGACAAATCAATACTTCCACTATTAATACCAGTAATTACTGATCAATAGCCTTACGCATTCGCGTGCCTAGACAAAATGAATTCCACGTGTGGTGGATGACTCAACAAGCTTGGCTCAGCAGGTGCTAAGCCTTCGATTACGATTAGAATAAGTAAGGTATAAAATTGAAAGTTATCGAAGAAAATAAGCTGGTCTTTATGAGGGACAAACATTTGGGTAAAGGACTGACAGGTGATGTCAATCTGTTGCTGGAAGGATTGGAGTTGCATAGTGCTTGGTATTATGATAATTCCAAAAGATTAAATTGTAACTAGACAACCTGTCAAGCTACCAAATGTTATTTTTAAGCTTGAATCAAAAAAATGTAGCAACTATCTTATGTCATTTCCCGACTTCTCGATCAGTTGGATATGGATGGGCAGCACCAAAGTAACGACAAAGCGAGAATGAGAAATAGGCGCAAAATTTTGTTCCCACAAAACAAGGTAGCATCCAATCCTTTTATTGCATAATTACACGTTTAGGCCAGTGTCCCTAAGGCTAGCTATAAACAAGCATGATTGTTGGCACATTCCTTCCTTCCCTGACACAGTTCGTAACAGGCCTAAGCACCTATTTATTTAAAATATCTATCATAGAGCTCTCGACGTAGCAGTCAGATATCACCTGAGCTACATGTAACTTCGAAGATTGGGAGAGTCGTCTCTTAAATCACATTCAGCACAGCTTTACCTACTTCACAGTACTGTCGCCCGAAGGAGGATGGTAAGTTGGTCGAGAAAATCGCCGAGGGATAGAGTGTAAATGAGGCGAGTCAGTTCTAATCCTGCTAATGGTCAGCCTTAGGAGTCATTCCAACTACTCATTAGCATCTCGTAGTATCGAAATATGATACTTCAATTAAGTATTGCTATTAATTTCTTATGAAATATTAATAATCGAGTTATTATGAGAGCCTACACAAATTTCAAGACCTTCGCTCATCATGACCAAATCATAATATTTGAAGCAACGTTTGTTGTCAATTGGAGTTAGACACAAAAAACAGCAATTTATTAATTAAGGAATTTTTCCCAGAGGTCGAAAATTGCATTTTTGAGATTCATCTAAAGTGTACATAACGCAACTGATGGAGTAAAAGAAAGGATGAGCTAGTTTAGAAAAGCATAATTAGGTTGTTGTAGAAATGATATCACATCTGACATCCCTAATCACGTAAAGTTGGACCTACCTAATTAAAATCAACATTATTTTTTTTCTTTAAAGTACGTTTGCGCATTTCGTCTTTAATTAACTTAACTTAATTTCATCGGTTTCAACATGCATGAGAATCGATTTATTGATGGATTATTGTAATTTAATTGCTCACCTGTCTATTTTTTAGTGTTAATCGATTGTGTTTAATTAATTCTTTTCGACCGTCTTGCTAAATTACCTTCTGCTTACAGCAAAGTAATAGCAAATCGAACTACCCACATAACCCGTTGATGAATGTCTCTAATTAAGCTTGGCCGAATCTTATAGCTAATTTCAAATCAACGATATGATAACGATTCCTAAATGTCTATACGCAATAATATTTCAGCCAAAGGTTTTTTTGCTTTAGTTTCCTCAATCTCAAACAACGCTCCATTAACAAATTCATTAATTTTTTAACCATTTTCAACAAAAAAGCAGAATAAGAATGCACCTCATTTGAATGCTTTTTAAATTATAGAGTTGTTAAAGTATTTCCAAAGGGGAAATGGTCCGGACACAAGGGATGGAAGGTTGTAATTACCAAGATGTTCGTGATAGCGCTGATTAGACCTCATTTACGAACACGTCATGATCACAGTTCACCGTCTTCGACTCACCTACCGCACGCCATGCACTATGTAAAAACGATGGGGGAGGGGGGTGCAGAAGAGGAGCTAAGGCTCTAAAGCCGTAGAATAATCGATGCACACGTGGGTAGCCAAAATCGATATACAGAGTTTAGATCAAGTGGACCCTAGACAGCTCATTCATAGTTTTGTTTGATTAAACCGAACAAATTGCATTTTGAAGCAAGAAATGCGATTTGGACATGGTTATAAATGGCATTCTGCGAGAGAGTAGTGACAGTGGGTGCATTATTTCAAAGGCAATAAGATGTTTATTGCCTGAGTGTGCAAAAATTCCACCAGCGATCATAGGCTAGCACCACCATTACTGGTGGCCGGTGGTTTTGGTGTGGAAATTGATAAATTCAAAAGAAAACAATAAAGCATCTTTTAAACTACTGTCATTTCTGATCTGTGGAGGGATAACTTGACAGGAGGCCCAAATTCAACATTGTAATTTTCAGAAATGAATTTTAGAGCTATACAGAGAATTACTTATCACTTTGCCACCTACGGCTCCTCTATTTTTAGTATTTATAGGAGAAAACCTGTTCCTTTTTTTTCACTTCAGGGAAACTATTCAAGTAGCTAAATTCCAGGTCGGAGGGAGAATTAAATGCGATATATATTATTATTATTATTTTCGGTAAGAGCCGCAAACGGACCAAGGTCGTTTCACTCCCAATGGATAGATTGTATCGAGTTACCTTCTTTGAGCTGTATGCCAACAAAAGACTTCGGATGTGCATGAGAATTTCGACCTTTTGATGTTGCCTCTCATGATGCCTAAGACCTTTATTCAGATGTCTTTAATCGGAAACATTTGCGATACTTTTAACCGAAACTTCATCTCAAGCAGATATGCACCTATGAATTATGCCGCTGAAATCTTCGTAGTTCAAAATTCTTATCTGTTAATCTTCAATGAATGAGCAAGATTTTAAAGTGTTGTAGTCCCTTCTTCCTCACTTTCTGCCTTCCCCATTTTTGACTCTTGCCAAATTTCCCAAAGAATCTCAAATTTTGACCATTCCTTATTAAACGAATAAAATACTTTCTTCTTCTGGCGGTTAAGGCAAAACAAACTGTCAATTTCAATTTTGAGGAAATGGGAAAAATATTTTGCATGGAGGCGTGCACTCGTTCTCCTCTGATTGGTTGGTGAAATGCGCGCGTGCGTACTTCCCCTAACCAACTGTTTCACGCCACTAACCTTGCCCTGATTGGTGACGTTCGTTTTCTCCCAATCGATCGCCACGCAGCCATTGACGACTGAGGCGCATTTTGTGAATCTCAACAGTCAGTCCATCTTGACGCCGCTTCGTGGCTGCTCCTGCTCTTCTGCCTACGACTTTTGCTATTCCTCCTCCTTCCTTTTCGCACCTTAGCGCCAAACTCAAGTCTTTCCTCATCACTCATGGTGAGCAGTCTTCCTCGTAGAAAATCAGCTCTCCTCTGGGCTTCTGATTTCTAGTCGTCACGCCAAATTGTTGGGTTTATTACTGTGTGTCTGACTAATTGTATTCCTTTTACGCTATACGGTTTAGCTTGCTTCCTATTTTGCTAGGCGGTTGCATACCTTCTTAGCTAAGATGGTAGACTCGTGTTCAGCTACTTGCCATTTTTACTGCTCGAGATCTCAAGGAATTGCTATCCGTCTTTCTAAACTTGGAAATCACTGTTGTATTTTGAGGCAATTTAGATTGAATGAAAGACAGTTTTATTGGGCTTTTAAAACCTTGCTGTCCTTATTAGACCTGAAGATCCCGCTTGCCACTGTCTGCCGTTGTGCAAAGCGTGAGACAGCTTTATCCGCAGATATTGCGACTAGACCGTTTAATGCAATATCAAATGCAAGCAATTAGGGGTGTGTTATAGATCGATCGACTCCTTTTTACAATGAAGGGATGCGACAATTTGGGACTTCAAATGCGAGCAGCTACTATGCCTTGGGGCTATACTCTCCAGTGATGAGGCTCTCCTTGTTTGAACCCTTGGTCTCGTCTTCCGAAGGCACTTGTTTTAATCTCGGAAGTTGATTATGAAATAATCTTAACATCTGCAGTTAATCCAGTAAGATGAGGTCAAGGAATCGCTAATGCTTTCGGTTTAATCAATCGCTCTAGTTAAGGTAGGCCTTTGGTGATTGTATCAAACACCATTTGCTTGAAAACTACCAGAAGCATTTAGACATACATTCATTTCCCATGTGTAATCGCTAAGTAGGTCAGCTGTTGGTTGTTTTTTATGTTGGGCGGATCTTTGAAAGCGCTTTGGCCTCGCTTTTGTTATGCAATCTTAACGTTAGAATATTGACCCAATTTATAGGCATCAGATTCTAGTAGAGCCTCATCCAAAGTTTGCTACTTCCATATCTTTGAAAAGTAATACATTTCGAGTAAGTCGCTGTTTGTTTATAATTTTCTCAGTCTTTAGCTAAATGGACTTTTGTTAGGGCTAAGCAGTAGTAAAAGTTGTATTCCTCTGAGTTAGCAATCTGCACTTTTACGCATGACTTTCGAACAGTAGTTTCTCTACCTGATTTAATTTTATTTCATCCCTTTGGTTTCATTTGTTATAAATATTTCTCTGAAGTATGGGGGATTTTATAGCCGCCATTTGTGTTTGTTCGCGTGATCCATGTTTTCTTTGCTTGTCAATAGCCGTAAACATGTCTCTCTCATACACTTTGGCATTTGCATTTTCCATTTACCTAAATCACTTTTCTTACAAGGCGATCCTTTTGTCTTCTTCATTTGTGCGTTTGTCCTAACAGACAAGCGTAAACGTGCAGGCTTCGGAGTTTGCTGCACGCTACGTGGACCCCGAGGGCGTGCCGATTGCAAACGCAGGACAGGCACTGCTCGGCGCAGGCTCTACCTCGAGCTCCTCCTCCAATGCGCCTAAATTCGGCACCTTAATCCCCAATCGCATCTTCGTGGGCGGCATTCCCTCTAATGCAAGTGTTTCCTTTCTTTCGTCACGATCTCGTGCCCTCGGCGCTCTACACATGATGACTTTTCTAACCCTTGTTTCTTGCGCAATAGGGTTCTTTCCTACCTTCTCAACTTTTTCCCTCAAAGTAGATATTTAATATATTTATGGAGTGGGTAATAGTTTAAAGCATCTAATAATCTGCCATTGTGTGGCCTTCCGACTAGTTTGAATTGCTGCTGACTTACATGTAGCAAGTAGCTTTTCCTGCGTTCTTGACAGGCTGCGAAAGCTCATAATAACATCTTAAATGTAAATTTTTCCTCCCTATCAACTTTAATTTGGCCATATCGTGCATTACATGGCAAAACGTCACTTTAAGGAGCTTGTGGTCCATAGGTGTTTCGTTTGATTACGCACAGCATTTTAAGCCTCGCGCTCTAAAGAAAACTTTAATTCATGGATTTTTTCGGTCTTCTGATGCGATTATTATTTCACAAAGTGAGCCAAGCATATGCGATAACGTTCGCTTTAAGCTCCCAAACAACGCTAAGTCCAAAATGTATCATGTTAGGTCGTCGTCACTACTCTCCTGCCTAATTTATGGGGACCTATGTGCTCCCAATTACTACATTACCCTTTAGCGATTCAGTGGAAAATTATTGACGAAGTCAGTTTTGGCATTCTCTTGTTCTACGGCTATAGAGCCACCTTCATACCAGCTTTTTTTGCTAACTTAACAGGCACTCCTTACTTCATTTACGCTCGCATCATCAATGAGGCAGTTTGGTTATTCTTTTAACGAACCTAAATTTGGCCCATTTTTTAGCATTTTGGGGACTGATCGTTAGGACTGATTTGGAAACTTTATACTGCTTGTCTGAAATGATTTAAAGCAGGCTTTTTGGAGCCATAAATATCGTTTTAAACTCTGCAGACTACTGAACAGGAACTCAAGACGTACTTCTCTAGCTTTGGTCAGGTGAAGGACGTGAAGATCATCAACGATCGACTTGGTGTCTCGAAGGGGTATAAGTAATGTGCTCATATTTGTAAACAGTATTTTGCGCTTTCTAACTCCCTTTTTCCCTTTTCTTCGTGGCGACTTAGGAGCTACGGTTTTGTCACATTCGAAAGCCAGGAGGTGGCTGAAAAGATCATTAAAAATGAGTCAGAGACGCTCATCTTCAAGGATCGCAAGTTGAACATAGGCCATGCCATTCGCAAGCAGGTGAGCCTCGCTTAGTTTTGTACGTACTGTGTGCGAGTGTGTCTTGGTGCGTCTTGCATGCCTACAAAATACGCTCCTCTTCTCCCTCCAAATTCATCTCCATTTCGTCTCACTGTTTTGAATGCATCGTTCCTTCTTTGTGTTTTGGTTTGCAGCAGCTCTTCCCACGTCCAGGTATGTTGGTCGAGCCCGATTGTGCGGCTTGTGTGCGTGCGTGAGAGTCCCAGATCGTTTTTATGGTGATGCGCATGGCTTCGCGCTTCGCCCATTTTTTCCACATGCACATCCATCTCTTAATCGTCATCTTCTGTTATTTCTATGCTCATTCGTTATCTTGTTGTTTTTGTTCCTTTGCTTTCTTGCATGCATTGTTTGCCCAAATATTGACTGTCACCCTCTTTTTTCGCATACTTCTCCCCGATATCACTCCTCAACCATGCATTGATTTCCTCGATTTTAGCTGACGTCCCGCCAACCTTATTCTTTCCCGGTGGAGCCGCAATTCCCTGCAGCTTTCAAAGTGGTATGCCAGTCTTCCCATTGACGGGACAAGATTATTCGGTGCTTGCACAGGCAAGTTTGCACACAAGTTTGCACAAGTTGTTCCTTAACTTCGGTTCTAAGCAAGTCTGCTTTACACACCGATAGACCTTGCTCACGGGGTACTGCACGTTTATCTTCCATTGCGATTCAGTGTTCTCAGTTCTGATTGGTTACCCGTTTGTTAAGCCAAAAGTTTCAATAACTTTGATACTTGTGCGAATGCATAGGAGAAGCACCTAGGTATGGCTATTACCTTAGTGTGGTCCGACTTTTGCGAAGCTCTTTTTGATAAGTATTGAACAATTTGTGACCTCAGGTCCTTCGGTTTAGTCATTTTGAAATCGCAGCTTAACATTCCAAAATCTCTGGCAAAGACTGTTTCACTTTTCATGGGGCTAAGTTAGGTTAGGTAAATCTCATTTAAACTTACTTTATGGCAAAATAAACTACTCCCAGGCTGAACAAGTTGCGCAGAATTTCATTTATTCTGTAAAATTCCTACTAATGCATTAGTGGATTGAATAAGTAATTTGTCATAGCCCAGACACCCATACAACATTCAAAAATTACGTTGACTATCATCATTTGCATTGGAGTGGACCTATACCTCACCACAAACAGTTGACGATGCTATAAGGCACGGCATCCTGGTGAACAGTGGATTCTCTAGACTACTAGACTACTATTTATACCTTCAATCGTCCCTACCTTTTGTTTAGCCGGGCTCTGCCTACCAACAGATGCTCCTGCAGCAAGCGAACGGTGCAATGTACCTCTCACCGCAGCCAAACCAACAGGCAGCGGCAGCAGCAGCAGCGACGGCAGCTGCAGTACAGTACTCAGCGCTTCAGTCGCACCTTGCTGCTCATCAAAACGCTGCAGCTGCCACTTTCGCCACACTCCAGCACCACCAGCAGTACCAACAGGCCTCCCTCACAGGTACGCCATCTCATCCACTCCTCATATTCTTTTCTCCACCTTTATGGAATTGTGCTTTTCTCACTTAAAATGATTACATTACATTACCCACTTGCATTGCTTAACGTGGACATTTCATTAGAACTCGCGATTGTGATTTAATCAGGTGTTTGGTGGCTAAAGCGAGTTGCGAAATCAGTCTTGTTGATTCACATCTGTTGAAAGCCATAACTGTGAGTAACTGTGGGATAAGGAACTTCTGATACAGAAGGGCGAATGTAAAAGGATCGGAACCATAGACATTCCCAAACCAAAAGTAAATCATCAATAAAGATAGGTTTTGTCGCTTGAGGTCAGGGCGAAACTATTCAAATTTTAGAGGAAATATGTAACTTTTCAGTTCCGAAATTGCAACTGTTTAATGAATTTGCAACCATAAAGGCACTTTGTTTTTAATTTGAGCTTGGATTTACAGCTACTCCTATTCTGATGCTAAACACTGGAAATACTATTCCCAAAAACTTGTTAAGTTGTCAAAATGTGACAATCCATAGTTTACTCTAGAGAGGTCCATCTGTCCACTTATGTAATTGGTTTCTACGTCCATCCTTCTCTTCCCTTAAGCTCCACTTGCAACTGGGGGGCAAACTTCGCAGGCAGCGATGATGGCAGCGGCAGCAGCAGCAGTGGCGGCGGCATCTCAATGGTCGAATGCTGCCAATTCGACAGCTAACGGTCACAACTCATCTGGAGCCGCGGCAGCAGCTCTTCCGCCTCCACCACAGCTGACGCCAGCACCCTCAGTGTCAGTAGGTCAGCACGCCCCAGCGGCGCTGGGTGGTGCAGTTAGTGGCAACTGTGGTAGCGTCCTTGACGCCACTCAGTCACCGCAAGTGGCCGCGCTGGCAGCTGCCGTAGCTGCTCAACAACAGCTCGCCGCTGCTGCTGCAGCAGCTGCAGCTTGGAGGTGGTCCTCGCCTTCCGCCGCTGCTGCCGCTGCCGCTGCCGCTGCCTCGCAACACGGCAGTGGCGGTGGTGCTCTTCTGGCACCCTCTCCCTCGGCTCTCACCAACGGGTCTGCGACAACAACTGGGCAGTCCGTGTCACAAACTGCATCTCAACAGGTGAGTGGGGGTCTTTACGAGAGTCTCTTCTCGAGGCTTCTATACCAACATCACCAACAACAGCAACAACAACAGCCGGCTTTCGGATTGAATAATCCTGCTTTGGTGGCTTCAACGGCGAACACCGCTCCTGCTGTTGGGGATTCCAATGGGGAAGAGATGCGTTCTGCCAAACGACCCCGCCTCAAATCCGATGACTAAAACTAGAGCTTCCCCTTTCCGATTTCCTATGTATTTCTATGCCCTGTTCTCCTTGCCACTCAATTTCCCATCCTCTCTTTTATCCCCGTTAGAATTTGCGTGCTTGTGCACGTAAAATGAGTGAAAAAGAAAGAGTATATCGTCATTGGCGTTGCTATTATCGTTGTGTCCATGTGCAACTCGCCTGATCGAGCGTTTCTGTGTTTGGTTGATATAGATCCACTCTCACGATTTGCCACTACCACCACAACAACCACATCATCAACAGCAGCAGTTGGTTTTCCTGCCGAACACCACCACGACAAGCGACTATAGCACTGATCACAGTGCCCATTCCTCGGGCCTCATGGAGTCGGTAGAGGTATGATAGTTAATCAAACTCGTCGTCCTCACCACCATCACATGTATTCGAGTTTAAGAGTTTCTGCTGATGCTGCTGCTGATTATGCCGTAGCCCAGTTCGGTTTCTAGTTATTTTCTCTAACCTTATATTGCTTGTGGTATAGACAGCGTTCTCCAGTTTTCTTCTGGTTTCCGCTTTCCACTTTCCTCATTCGTCATCTTCATCTAGTTGACGTTAATTCACCTTACTCTGTGGTGACTTTCCGCTCTCCGTTCTTTCTTTCCTCACTCCCATTGTCACTGTATCTACCTATACCTCTCTCTCGTCCTTACAGCCAGGTATTTTTCATTGTGACGGCCTTATGAGTCCACCACAACAGCTGCAGCCTACCCTTCTGCCAACTGCGGTGTTCGCGCCTGCGATCTTCGAGGGAGGTATAGCGGCCACCTCGAGTCCCCTGCTAACTACTCATAGACATCTCGTTTCACCGTCTACCAATAACAACCACAATAACACCAACACCACAATAACTGTCACGCCAACTGCCACCTCCACCAACAGCAACGGCAGCGGTAGCTGCATCAGCAATTGCGCAGGTCAGACCTCCTCCCAACAGGCTCCCCAAACTCCTCACCTTTATGGCACCCCCACTCCCCAGGTAATTGTCCTGACTCGCCTTTTCCATCCATTTTACATAAAAACCAATTAAATAGTTTAAAAGCGATAAATAAGAGTAGCGAAGTGGGAAGCGGGGTGCCATAAGGACTGGGTTGAAAGGGAAGTCTATGAAATTGTTGGGGGTTGTCTGTTCATTTAGGTCCATTTCACTTTTGTGGTACTCCAAGGTGACTCTTCCATACCTTATTTGTGGCCCTTTTGTGTTCACTTTTAGCCCATCATTCTTGACGTCTACTCAGGCGCTGGCGGCGGCGGTGGTATCTCACTGGCTCCATTGAAGCAGACGCCTCTCCTCTCCACAGAGAGTCTTATGATGGTGGAACACACAAGCAGCGCCTCTGGTTTAAAGCAAAACGGAGGTAGTGGAGGTGGTGGAGTTGGCTGCGGCGCGGGAAGTCGCGGGGGCACGGGATCCAGCCCCAAGAAGTTGACTGCTGCAAATGGTAGCACTACGAATACTCGCGCCGCGATCTAGAGAGACTCGCGAGTGAACGAGTGAGCGAAGGCGTGCGTGTGCACACAAACGCACTCGAACATGCTTTTTACATTCCACAGTCGCCCGCCTGACTCGCGTACAATTTTACCTCCTCTTCCACCCACTTTGCCCACAAACACACACACAGCCATCTACACAAGCACATGCGTACGAGTAATGCCGAATGTTTGCTAATACTGCGCAAATGTGGAAATGATGGAAACCTTGCACATATTTATACGTACACGCACGCTCCAGCAGTGCATTCTTCCATCATCCTCTTTTCATAATGTCCTTGTCACTAGCGCTTTTTACTACTACTGCTATTTCCCTTATTATACTCTCTCTACCTCCGCCTAGGTCTCACATTTTGCCCTTCATCTTGTCGGTCTGACTGCCTTTTCGTGCTGTGACTTGGTGTCGAGACGCCATCGATAGCGCTTCTGCGTACGCATACGAGCGAGAGCTTGATATTGATTTTTGTCGTCGCTATAACCGTGTAGAAGGCGTTTCAGCTGTGCTCTTGTTGTGAGTCATTTCCTGTTATCCAATGGGGCAAAGACGTGCGTGGTGGTTGCGCTGATGATTACGGTGTTGGTTTGTTACAATTTGCACTTTTCAGGTCTGTCAACATAAGCACTGGCCTTGGAAAGGTGCCTTCTTTTGATCGCTCACTGGTTCTTAGGCTCTATTATTACAGGTGGCATTGAATTTGTTTGAATACTGGCCTCCCTTTCAAGGTTGTTGTTTCCTATGTGTTACATTCTATCCATTAGGCCGATCTTCACTACTAGCGCCTGCCATCTACTACATCATCTTCAGAAGCTTAAACCTCATAGTTCCCATGTTAGAAACCCGACTTGAATTTGAAGAACTTTAGGTCCATTATTTTGGCACCGTAGATGCCTTAAGTTTGCTCAATCGCACCTATTCCGGAGGATTAATGGCTGCCAACTTTTCCTCTCACGAAGAATTCGTTTATTTAGTTTTTTACAAATGACATTAACGTGTTACGGATTCCACGCTCATTTACGTATTTGAAAGCATCACTTTCCTGAACACGCGGATTTGTGCATCACCAATTTGATTTTGGTTACTAAGTTTCGGGCTTCCGATGGAGAAAGGGGAACCGACAAATCGTTTGGTGCTGATTGACGTTTAGGTTGTCTGATGTAGCACATGCACAAATCACTTGATCGTGTTTGTTTTCGGTGGGTTGCCGATTCCCTTGTAAGGGCGAGAGTGTATCACAGTTAATGAAATGGACTATTTTATTAACGTCGTTCTGTCTAGCCAGGTCAAACCAAAGACACTACGGTGGCAGTTCCAATATTTTGTTTTCTTTAGATGACCTTTGGGGAAAATCGGCTAGAATTGTTTGTTTATCTTAGTTGTTCTAGCCAGCGGTTCCTTATAGAAATGATCAGCTCCTATCGGGAAATATAATTCTCAACCATCACTATCCCGAAAGGCTGTGATAAAGCTGGCAACTAGAGCTATGGTTTTACCCCAGAAAGGGCTTTAAGAAGATGTCATGGTAACTTTTGCCTTTGGGGAAGTAGCTGGGCTAAATGTCTGGGTTTTCCCATTCGACGTATTTTGTCGATCTTCCGGCAATCCAGTCACTTAACGTTACAGACGACCTAAGGTGCCTTCGCTTTTGGCATTTTACTTCTCGTGGTGGCATTTAGACCACCTTTTGTCAAACTGGGGTGGATTGGATTATTGAACTAGCCATAAACCTTAACCGACTTCTTACTGAAGATCCACTCGCTAGCGATGCATTCGACGTCGCTGGTGTGCGCTTCTGCGGTACCCAAATGGACGTGCTCAAAGTGGGGTCCTCTCAAATAGGGGATAACAAAATCGATAGATCATACTTCCAGTGTGTCCGTGTTCCTCCTTGTAAATGTCACTCCATAAGAAAATTTGCAACTATTACACGGTAGCATAGTTCCTGCAGCCATGTTTTGGCTGGCTTTGTTGCTTTTGACGTTGTCGCTCCAGTTACGGCCGCTAACCTTGATTGTGTGCGGTTCATAGGTATGACTAATCTTCCCACAAACACTCGTCTTCTTTCTAGCCAATTGGTGCTGTGGCGGGACTAGGTGTTGCGTGTGCATGGGAGCGTGCTGTAGTGCTCTAGAATGGGGACGCCCTTGCTTGCCATTTCGGCCGTGCCCTTGCCTGAAAGTGACTTCGCCTACTCTCCTCTGCTGATGCTGGATGAGTTGCCTGAGGTGAAGCGTAGAGACCCACTCATCTGCGTTACAAAAATATCGAGTATTTGCTATGGGATGAAACCTCACACTTGTTTGACAAACGGTAAAAGCATGGCCACAAGAAGTCGCTGAGTCCTTCGACAAAGATGCGGGGTGATAGCGAAGACGGTCGATCTTTCTTTTTCAAGTCCGCTGGTGCTAACTCGTAGGCACAATTTCGACTCGAAAGTAAAGGCTCATGAATGAAAGCACTTACGAGTTAAAAGCCTTTGATTTCCTACTGATCGTCCTGGTCACGTACTAATAGTTTTGCTGGTTGGAGACCTGTGTACTCTTTCGCAAAGATTGCATTCCAGATTTTCGAATCTCACATCATAGGAGCAGCAAAGTCCGTGCGATTTAAGTTAACAGACACAAAAGTCAACTCCACTTTTTGCCATTTGATCGGATTGAAGTAGTGATTTGTGAACGTGGCTGGGTTGCACGCAGACGTAATTACAACACAAAAGCTAATTGTAATGCATAAATAGTTTTACTTTAATGCAACGTTTGCTGTTTTAACTTCCCGATTCCATAGTGGAGCGAATGCGTTTTCTCTCAATCCCGCCTCCTCCTTATAAATTATTACAGCACTTGAAGACTCTTTCCTGAGCTGTGTATGTGCATTCTATCCTGTTAATGTGCCTCTGTCTTCTTATAATCGTAAAATGGCAATTGTAAGGTCCCAAGACTTCCTATTAGGCAGTCACTGAGATAGTCGACAGAAAAAGCACTAAAGTGTTCATCTCCTCCTTTGCGCAACGTCCCAGGTGCTGTCTCGCTGCACTTTTCTGCACCATCCACACTAGCCATCGGTTACCACAAGGTTAATGGAATGTACTCTGCATCCTCAACAGCTTCAATTGGATCGGAGTTACGGTTGGCTCAAAAAGTAGGGGTGGGTACTCCTGCTAAGCATTAACTGTGTCTAGGGCCAGACGTGCCAGACGTTAGAATACTGGCCTAAAACAGTAGCACAGCAGGGAAAGCAGAATCGAGATCCGTCCTGCAGGGCAGAGGGGCCCTGCTAAATGAGACCTCCGATATCTATCCACAGATCTGATAAGGGGAGTGTAATGCTTTGTTTGTGCTACTACCTAACGTTTGGCGGTCACTTTAGAATTTGTCTGGCCCCTTTACACGTGGGCTGGCATTCGGGTTACGCTCAGGCACCAATTGCCCTGTCGCCTTCCCAATACATGTAATCACCCTCACTTATGCCTTCTACTACCCTATAGGAAGTCTCGGAACGCTACAGAGAGCTCATAAACAATCAAGGTGGATGTCAAACGCAGACGCCGTTATAAGTCCTCCCATTGCTTAAGGTTAGAGACACTCCTGCTTAGAACCGATGCTCTCCATTCTCACCAAAGTTATTCACAAAAGGTGGAAGCCCAGATAGAAGCTGTTACAAAATAGATTTCGAATTCTGCAGCCACCAATGTAGTTTGAAGGTATTAAGTAGTGCTCCATGATTGCATTCAGAGAAAAGGGAAAGAAATTAGACCTTGGTTTGTCCAAAGGACAGCCCTAAGAGCCTAGCAAGATAATCATAAAGTGACGTCCCGTCACACGAATAGCTGACAAGTATAACAGAGTGGGGTAGTGTGTGTTGCTGGAAATATATACGCTATACAAAACATGGTTTTGTCCCAATGTTTAAATAACGATAAAACAAGCCCACACCTGTCACTCTTGTTTGTCTAACATAAATAGTTAAACACTTTTTTGAGGTTCACTTGTAAATATATGACACGTTTCGATTCGAAGCTTAAAAGTGGCCAGTCAACGTTAAAAAGACGAAAATAGTTTAAAAGAGCACTTACAGCTAGAAAATTATGCATCGATCTATAAACATGGATTTATTAAGTAATCAAACATAGACTTTCGACATTTTTAAGCTATTTGCCCTGTTTGCGTAATTTGTTTTAATCGGCTGCTCTACAGGCATTCGGCTAACAGAATATTCTCTGTTCGTTGCACGTGCGTAATGGTGGGTTGTGCGGTGTTGTTTACCTCCGTCATTGCAGGCGGCCAAGGCTTTCAAGCGCTTTTTACCTCTCTTCGATCGCATTCTTGTGCAACGCTTTGAGGCGACTTCAACCACAAAAGGGGGAATTATGCTTCCAGACAAGTCTAAAGGAAAGGTTTTGGAAGCGACTGTGGTTGCTGCCGGTCCAGGCCGCGTTACCGAGGTTTGTCCAGGTGTTATTGACGTTTACATTTCTGCGATTATTTATTTAGCACGGTACTACTGTACCGCTCAGCGTTAAGGTCGGTGACAATGTTTTTCTTCCCGAATACGGAGGTACTAAAGTTGTTTTGGAAGAGAAGGTAATTCTTGATTCTCTTAATATTTGTACAATTATCCAGGAGTATTATCTCTTTCGTGAGTCGGACATCTTGGCGAAAATACAGGAATGAGTTATGTACAAACGCTTGTTAATTGGAGTTGTAGTAGTCAACGTTGTAAATCTGCATTTTGGTAACATGAAATACGTTTTATTGCCTCCGTATTGTTTGTCGCTGTCTTTCTACGGTAGGGTATTTAATCGGCCTCGTCAGTAACTTTTCAACCTCATCACTGTTGCTGGTTCGGGATGTTCTCATTTAGTGCCGGGTGTCTAGATGTGCATTGCTTCGGTCGGTATTGGTGGTGTCTAGCAGGGGGGCGTTTTCCCCGGGGGTCGGGTCCTCATGAGTTCCGAGGTACCTTTTCGTCGGGTGTTTTATTGGCGCAATGTCGGATGTAGTTAGGGTTAGCATCGCAATGATTGACTTGGTGGATTCCCTTTTTTCATCTCATCTACTGTGACATGTCTATGAGCGGTTATTTCATGCTTTTAGTCCAATAGTGTTCATATCTATGATCTGAAACCAAAAGCTTGGGAGCTGGTGTGGTCACATCGAGTTGGATTACGTTCACCTTTGTTAACTTGGGATGTGTTGTATGATTGGTTGGCCGCGTCCTTCTCCGCATTGCTCCGAGTGGCATTTTTAAGGCTGGCGCATTCGTGTTTTAGGGCTTGGATTGGGGTCGTTTATTAGGATTGAACTTTACTGAGGTCATTTGTTATGGTATGCGTTACTTATTTTGTGCATGCACCAACTAGTCAGCCGGCCTGGGTGTTGACTAACTATAGAATGAGGTTTCTTCCATTACTTGTTGGGGGTTCAGTCTATTTGACGATGTGGTGGGTTCGTATGCAATCTCTAGGAGAGGCAGCAGCCAACTGCAAATCTAGCGGAATAAAGGGCACTTTTCTCACAAATACGATGAAAAGGGGATAATTTTAGGTGTTTGTGAGTGTACTGCTTTCATCCTGGTTTAATCTGTTTCTCTGTCAATGTTGTATTAGTGATTTCATTTTCCTGCAAAATGTCTTGATACTCCATGTTAACAGCAAGTTGAATCAATTCGGTGAAATTCTCGCTACTTTTGCGGTAAAAGCAGAGGGCAAAATAGACAAGTATAAAGAAGCACCTCGGCGTTGCAAACGCGCAATCCAAGCTCTGCATGGCATCTATGGTGCCTTGGACTACGATAAGATCATGCACAACTACTCGCATTGGCCGTATCCCGTAGGGGAGATGCGAAGAGCAAACACAAGAACGATGCAGTCATGGTCACAGCATCTGTTCAAGCAGACGTGGATGTACCTACCCATCTACTCGCAAAAGGACCTCACACCGGGGAGGCCGTTTCGGGACGTGGGTGGACTGATTACCTCGGAGAGACTGGTGGCAATTCGAGAGGTGATGGAGGAGTGTGCGCAGTCGTTGGCGAGACCGTTGGGAGAGGGTGAGATGCGGGACTGGGCGTGTGGTTATGCAAAGTTTCTGGCAATAATGCATGAGAGTGGTGAGAATATGCCAAAAGATAGCATTCACGTGGTCCCGAGGACTGACAGTCGATCGATGTCTGGTAAGCTACTAACTACTGATGTGAGTAGTATATGAGAGGGAGGGTCGAAGTCTATCGAACTCCACTACTTACCTAGTATATTAACGCAACAGACCGTCTCAATAGTGATAGCTCCAACCTTCCACCAATTGAAGTCTTGAAGTCTTTCCTACTATTTGTTGCAATGGTCTTTTGGACAAGTTTGTCGTAGTTTATACTTGCGGATAAGCTGACCATCCCTCTGGTGGGACTAACATTTTAGCACATTCGAAAAGAAGTATATACCTGGAGGTTGTCCCACAATCAGTAAATGTTTGCTGCTCTACTTATTATGGATAAAGTTACCGCTTATCGTACCAGCTTGATGTGTTTTTCCCTTCTGCAAAGAGCTGTTCCTACCGCTTCCAAATTGTCGCCAACGCCATTTTGTTGCATTCGGCGTGGGGTCACATTCGACACCAGCATCAGAAGACGTTGTTGATTATGCTCAACAGGGCTTGGAAACATAAATTAACACTAAATGTAGTTGATGCTGACGTTAAAAATTGTGGCGGCTGAACAGGTCTGCATCAAAAATAGCTAATTTGACTAGAATAAATCTCGGCAGGGCTCAAGCAAACACATTGTTGCTGTCATCCTTTCTCTGTGACCTCTTGAAAGGAGTAACTGGACTTTTAACGTGCAAGGGGTTCGGTTGATGGGGAAAAGCCATAATTCACCAATTTTATGTCACTCTTACCCGCGGAAATTGGACAGGCATCGCCTGAAAAAATTTGAATGCAGAGTATCCTTCTGATTCAAATATCGGCATAGTTTCAAATGTCTTCCCGCCTCAGCATGAGAGTCTAGAATTGTGATTAAAGTCAGCTTAACCATCTAGCTGATATCAAAGTAGCTCAACGTTCACAGCCTTTTAATTAAGCTTTCACTGTTTATCGTTGTCACATATCTCTGCACTGACCTTCCCAACAACGCAAACAGGAGGTTGGAGCCTTGATACACTGGTGGAAGGCACGATTAACTGATTCTAAGCGCAATGGAAATATTTCTAACTGCCTCAATAGTTGGAGAGGGGTTTAAAGGTAGGCCATTTGGTGGCCGTTAGGTAGTTAGAAGCCAAGTTCAACTGTACTTGGCATGTAAATGCAAAAGAGGCATTGACTTCTGGCACTCTTGGAGGTCAGGTTCGAACAGACTCCCTTCCAATCTTAGGAAGGGATAAACTACTCAGTTGTTCCATTCACTTTAAACTGTTACATAGCTCAGTCTATTCGCCTCAGATTAACACATTTTTTCTTATGCAAACATTCTACTCAAATTGCTATTAGTAGTTGGAACACCATAAGCTTGATTACTCATGGATTTAAAATATGCAGTTTGAGCATCGGTTTGCTGACATTCTCGAGCTGTCAGCTAAATGCGTCACAGTGGTCGCATAAGTTGGCTTTCATTCTCCTCGCCATTTTCATCTAAGCCCCGATTATCTCATGCTGACGATGAGCATTTACACTTCAAACAAAAAAACAAATGAAACAGCTTCGTAAAGCTGGAAAGATAAAGTGTCTTGGACAAGTACATTTTAGTTAAACTAGGAATGCTTAATTAAAATGTGTTGTAATTGGACTTAGTTACAATAGAGTATTTGAAGGTGGTAAAAGCCTTAAATATTAGGTGTCTTAATAAAAGGATGAGACCAAAGGTAAGTGAGCAACTGAGAAAAGAAAGTAGGGAAACGAGACGTCTTTTGCGCGAAATGCCAGTTTGATGTGGATAAGATGTGGCTAAAATTTATCTATTTAGGACCTTTGGGTTGAGAAGTAAAGACTTTATAGTATTTAATCAATGTTGAGCTTGATTACTGCTGTGCCTTATAAAGGACTTGATGACCGAGACAAACAACGGCTAGTGTCTGGTCGTCTACCCTCCCATCAAACATTAACTTGATAAAATCAAGATTGAATTCCGCCCATTCACAGAATGCTACCTTGACAAGTGGCCAATGAGCAGCCTAATTTACTGCTATCTCCAATGCGATTAGTTAAAAGATTCACCAATCACGTAATCGCAAAGTCAACATTGACCAGTGAAAAGTTGACACAGCCATAAAAAATATTCAAAAGGACTTATTCTATCAATTGAAACAAAGTTATGAGACGAACGATAAGTTATGCGAATGTTGCAGCATTGACACAAATGTAAGCAAAACAGCCAAGACGCATTTTAGGTACGATCACAACATGAAAAACAAAATAAATGTGTCGTAATGAGCAAAACTGTAACATAAAAACAGCATAACCGTTGAATACGAACGGACAATAATTAAAGTCGTTTTCAACGCTTATCCTGCCGAGAGCAATCAGAAAAGTCAAAACTAAAGTATAAGTAACATACGGCTATAAGTGATTCAGAAAAGATTAGATGCAAAATAATTAAAAAAGGATTCATAAAACTTTACCCACCTCAGACAACTGCAAGGTTAGATGCCCAAACACTTTCAAAAATTACAATCAACAGGTAAATAAATAGACTTAAAAGTGATCATTAGCTGATATATTCCTCAAGAAGAAAAATAAATAAAATGCTGGATCAATTTTGAGAAATAATGGCACAAAAACAGTTAAGAGGAAATAAACAGTCGGAAATGAGATTCGCCGTTAATTGCCGCAGAGATGAAAAGTCCATCCATGTACGTCGTGGTGGCCGCAAAAGTTGTGCAATAGTGGAAAGAGGTGAGAAAAAAAGCAGTACTTGTGCAACGCATTCAACAGCCCTACCAGCACACCTCGCTAACCCCTTCGCACTTCCTTTGACACCCTCGAAGGTGCCGCCTCCTGTCACCCTATTTGACGGTGATGAGGAGCACACATCATGCCAACTGCTGATGCACTTGAGGTGGAGGAAAGCGGAGGCGAAGCAGTGCGAGAATGTCGTCCATCCCACTGAGTGTGACTGAGAAGTGCAATGATTGGGACGAGGATTGGCATTCGAGAAAAACGGCAAGTGGAGGAGGTAGAGGAGAGGGCGGCCGAAACACCACCTGCATTGGTCTTTGTGCCACCATTGTATGGCAACTTTGTTTCCATCTCACACCACCTAATCTCATTTCACTTCACTACACCTCTCCTCCTCCTCCTCCTCCTCCTCCTCCTCATACTCGTCTGACTCCGCCTCCGCCTCCACCTCCACCACTCGTTCTATCTCCTCTTACCTCCTTTCCTCTCCATCCCACCAAAACGCTTTCCACCCCATCCCCCAACTCTCATCCACGTCATCCACCCTCCTCCACCTCAACCACCACCCCAACTTCATGATAAATGCACTTTCATCCACGGATGCGACACTTTGATCAATCCCCCTTCTCCTTTTGCACAATCCTACCGCTCTCAACACGGAACCTCACGGACGGAAGTGGTCGCACGCGCCTCCCCACACCAGTGATTTCACCACCCTTTTCCGCTACTCTCTCAACCATCCCTCCACAAATGCACTCCACCCTTTCCAACATCCACCTTCACCTCCACCTCAACCTCAACCCCCACTCCTCCTTCTCCTCCACACACACACACACCACAGAGGCACACCATACCTCTCAGTCCAAGTGTCATCACCGCAAATGCCACCACCTCCTCACCTCACTTGCATAACAACACAATCTGAGCTGTCGCTACACATCACTCCACCTCAAACCCTCACTCATTCCCCCACTCACCTGCATTCCGCTCCCACTCACCCGCATCCTCTCATTCCACACACAATCCCGACCAACAGCCACTGTGAAGGCAATGGCAAGCCACGATTGGGCCTCACACTCACACGCATCATCGTCCACTTTGCACCCACTCATTCACCGTCACCACCCCCACCTCCACCCTCCCTTCACCTGCATGCTACCTGACTCCGTGGTTCTGTCTGTGTCGAGGTGCGTGTCCCCACTGTGCCATTCCTCATTGCCACAGTCCATCTTCACCCACCACGTCGAAGGCCCACAATTCCATTCCACTCGCTTTCTCGTCAATCGTCAACTTCTCACGTCCATCACGCCTGGTACAGTGTTTGCATGCCTCGTGGACTGCTAAGGTGGCCGGTAGGAAGGAATGCCAACTTCAAAGGGAGTTGCAATGTGGTCTAGACATCCCAATTGGACCGACTCGACTACCGTAGAGCGTTTGCAAATCAAGGAGGTGGGCAAGTGTCTTGCCAATCCCACCTTTGTTCCGCATTCGAGAGTGTTTTTTTAATTTCGTACTAACTCAACCCCTTTATTCATTTTACATTCCAGCCATGGTAAAAAAGGCGAAAAAGGAAGGAGCCCTCAAATGATATCACATTTTGGGCGTTGCCATCGCAGCAATTTGCTTGTAAAATTTTAATAGTAAAATAAATTTACTTGACTGTGCATGCAACGCAGAAGCCGTCCCCACCTCACCGTCAATTCGATACCAAGTCCGAGGCACGCCAAATACCCACAACACCACAGGCCAATCTTTCAACCCACCTCACAATTCCCCCTTACAGCGAACTCCAAGTTGTGACACCCTACGCACTGACCATTGCCTCCTCCTGCAGCCCCACCTGATGTGTGCAACACTGCTGACTATCACCTCACTTCCACGATACGCTCTTCCCACGTTATCACCGCCAAGTTGGCTCCATTTGCAATCGTGACCACTTCACAGCATGCACTACTACCGACAACTTACCTCATCACCGTGCGACCTCACCACAACCTCTTCCTCCATCACCTCCACCTCCACCTCCACCTCACTACTCCTCCTTACAATTCGCCACCACCCACGCCATCACAACAACAACATAAGGACACACATTGGTGTCGGGTCGTCGCCTTCCAACCTC
>UYWX01000202.1:0-25939 GCA_900622495.1 Hydatigera taeniaeformis
TTTCACGAGGACCTGCAGAAGCTCTATACATGGACGGGCGTGGAGAACAAGCCCACAGTCTTCCTCTTCTCAGACAGTCAAATCCTTGTAGAAGAGTTTGTCGAGGATCTTAACAACATCCTCAATTCTGGTGAGGTACCGGGTCTATTTGATGCAGAGGCTCTGGAAAAACTCATTATTGGGACGCGACCTTTTGCCAAGGAGACCGGTATTGCAGAAGGAAATAGGGAGGCTATCTACCGATTCTGCATTGATCGAGTGCGCAAAAACCTTCACCTCGTACTTACCATGTCGCCCATGGGATCGGCCTTCCGAAATCGTCTGCGAATGTTCCCATCTCTGGTCAACTGCTGTACGATTGACTGGTTTACTGAATGGCCTGAGGATGCACTTCTTGGGGTTTCACAATCATCGTTTGCCACTTTGGATATTGATTCGGAGGAAACGAAGGTGAGCGACTTGTAGGTTGCAGTTTGAAAGTGATGCACTCGTACAAGTCAAAAGCCACTCATAAACTCGGGTTTCTTTAAAAAGTTTTGAGCATTCATTAACAAAAGAAGCCTCTCCTTTTACCAGGCTCTCCTACTTTCGATGAAATCAATTTTGCAAATATCGAATCGCTCTTCTTTCATTACCACAGTTCAGAAGTGCATAGAAACGCTTTTTAATGTGCTGCTATGCTTAAAGACTGGTTTGGTTTCAACTCTAGATCATTCATTTTGCAGCTTTAAGTTCACATTTCTTGCAAACTTATAGCAGACGTGATAACGTAGTGTCCTGCCAATAATGTCTAGGTGACAGCAAGTACCATTTGTAGTTTTTAAATTGGTATTACTTTTGGCCATGTCCAGAACAAGGTAGCCGAACTGTGCACCTTTACTCACCTGAGCGTGTCTTCGGCAGCCGTGAGATTTGTCCGCGAGTTGAAGCGCTACTACTACACTACTCCAACGAGCTACTTGGAGCTGCTCTCTACCTATCGTGTCATGCTTGATGACCGCAGAAGGTAAAGACAAGGCTCCTTCCGCGCTCATTTCTATTGGATTTTTTTCTTTTAAGTGGCTTAAGTTGAAGTCGAGATTTAAACGAGTCAACTTTTTAAGCTTGACCTGCACTATATTTGAGTGGTTCCAGATAAGTGCTCCTAGAGATCGAAATTCTACTGTGTAGAAACTGATCTCTTTTTTAAAGCGCTTGAAAATACGATATTGTTTTGAATGGTTTACTAATGCAATAAAAATTATGCTTTCATCATTACAGCAACCTCAAAATAATGAAAGAGAAGTTTAAAAATGGTCTGAACAAGATTCAGGAGACCAACGATTTGGTAACCCGCATGGAAGAGGAGTTGACTGCTCTTCGACCCAAGTTGGAGCAGAAGCAGAAGGACACAGAAAAACTTATGATTAAACTGGGTGAGGATCAGGAAAAGGTAGGTCGCAAGCCAATAAGTAGGATGTTTTATTCGCGCAGACAGTTGATTGGTTAATCACAACAGCTTTGTGTTAAGCTGATTGGCTCCATTGGATTTGCTTCGCAAATGACAGTTACATTAGTTTCTAACACCTTTTGTTCAGTGATTTGAGTGAATATGAATCAATCCAATTTTTTATTTCTATATTTCTATCTATTCCTAAAGTTACTGTTTGGATTATGCATTTCAAAAATTGCTTAATTTTAAGGCACACAAATTTCGCATTATAGAACCATTTGGGTTTGAAAGTAATTTACTCAAGATACGCTGGATTTGTTGTGACACATTTGAGTTACCGCCAATCATATGTGAAACGCTATTGCTTAACTTTTTAGGGAAAGTTTAGTAATCGCGTAGTATTCACCTAACTTAAACCCAACTGGTCTGTTTATAACACACAGGTTAATGCAACAGGATAGTGTAAACAGGGGAGGACCGCACATATATGTATGACCAGTTTCTTCCTCTTTCTGATCATTGAAGCAGTTGAGCATTGTAGGCCGATGATATTATGCAAATTAACTTGCTTGGGAACTACTTACCTTCTAGGCAGATGTCGTGAGACATAAAGTGAAGGACGATGAGGCAGATGCCAAACAGAAGGCGCTGGAGACGCAGGCCATCGCAGACGATGCCCAACGAGACCTCGATGCCGCAATGCCTGCCCTTGAGGCTGCTAATAAGGCCTTAGATTCCCTGGACAAGAATGACATTGCTGAAATTCGTGTCTTCACGAAGCCACCTCAACTTGTGCAAACGGTCATGGAGGCAGTGTGTCTGATGCTGGGACAAAAGTAGGCATCCAATTTTGCTTCTCTTTTTGCTCTGTGAGATCTCACCAACTTTAACACTAAGTTGCTATTCTATAACCACAGGAATTTTTATTTTTGTTGAAGTTAATTAATGCTCCAACAAAGGCGAGTGCCTGCTCACAGAATTATTCTCACATTCACTTCTACCTTTATCCATGAATTCCTCATAATTAACGTTGCTGGTGTACAACTTTCCAACTTTGAAGAAAGTATCCTTCAGTTTATTGTCATCTCAACAATATGAGCTCCTTTCTTGCAGGACAGACTGGACAACTGCTAAGACACTACTTGGCGACAGCAACTTACTGCGTAGATTAGTTGAGTATCCAAAAGACACCATTTCGGACTCTCTGCTGAGGAAGCTTCAAAAGTACGTCGAAAATCCGGATTTTGACCCAATGGTAATTGAGAAGGTCAGCAAGGCCTGCAAATCCCTTTGCATGTGGGTGCGAGCGCTAGAAATGTATGCTCGAGTCTACAGGAACATTGAGCCCAAACGAAGGCGGTTAGTTGAGCCCTGCATTTTTTCTCTTCTTACTACCAGTTGTGTTATCTTTTATGAGCACAATTTATTTCCATTTTATGTCCTATATTTGAATGCATATTCGTGTATTGACTTCATTGGCGGGGATTGAAACACTTGTCTTTTACTAGCTCTAGGTCATTCACTGAATACTAACTCCATTTTGTACCCCCTTTTTTTAAATTATAATGTTATTTTTTGTGAGTTTGTAGTCACCTTCAATTGTACTTATTGACATTCTTGTTTGCTAATTGAATAGACTAAATAAAATTGATAAAATAATAAAGGTATGTGGGTTCTACTTTCAATTCATTGCTTCAGACTCGAAGAAGCCAACAGAGAGATGGATGTTATGGTGGCCAACCTGCGCGAGAAGCAAAGCGCATTGAAAGCAATTGAAGACAAGATAGCCGAGTTGCAAGCTACTTACGACAAGTCAGTGAGTGAGAAAAAAGTGTTGGAACACAACCTAGCATTGACAGCTTCCCGTCTCAAACGGGCCGCCAAGTTGACTGCAGCTCTGTCAAGCGAGCAGGAGCGTTGGCGAGACTCTATTGCAGTATACGACGTTCAATTGGGCAATGTTGTTGGCGATGTCTTCATTGCGGCGGCCTGTGTGGCCTACTATGGAGCCTTTACCATGGAGTTTCGTGAGAGTTTGGTCAGCACTTGGGTTGCTAAGTGCCACGAGCTTGAGGTGCCTGTCAGCGAAAATGTCGGTCTTTTTAGTGTCCTTGGAGATGCCTTTGAACTGCGGCAGTGGAATGCAGAGGGCCTGCCGAGAGACCAAATCAGTACAGACAATGGAATTATGGTAACACATTCACGTCGATGGCCGTTAATGATAGACCCGCAAGAACAGGCCAATCGATGGATTCGTACAATGGAAGCAGAGAATGGGATCCGTGTTGTCAAGCCAACAGATTCGAACATGTTACGGGTGCTGGAGTCCTGCATAAGAGTTGGATGTCCGATGTTGTTGGAAGATGTTGGAGAGAGTCTTGATCCAGCACTGGAACCTATTTTGCTTCGACAGACCTTTGTAAAGGGTGGAAGGCTGCTGATTCGTCTGGGAGACAGTGATATAGAGTATGATAAGAAATTCAAGTTCTACATCACAACTAAGTTGTCAAATCCACACTACATGCCGGAAGTGTCGATTAAAGTGACGCTTATTAACTTCACCGTAACGCCACAGGGTCTAGAGGATCAGTTACTAAGTGAAGTAACGCGTCTCGAAAGGCCAGAACTGGAGGAACAGAGGGTGGAACTGATTGTTCATATAAATGAAGACAAAATTACCCTTCAGGTTGGTTCTCCATTTCTTTTGCACTGATTGAGCATCATCATTATTGTCCTCAATTGTCGAGACCTACGAAACATACCTACTTCAACAGACTCATTATTACACGTTAGCTGTTGATAAATAAACTTTTGTCCTTCTTGATGGTGATACTGATAGGAGGGAATTCCCACTTTACCTCAGCTTCGTAGCTCAATAATGTGGCTGATATACCGCTAAAATTCTTCTCATGTTTGTCGCCATTGCAAAGCTCTCCGACGTAATGAAATTTCGCCATACCCCTTTGTGGTATTTACCAACGCGTTTGAAGGCTTCAAGTAGATGCTTACCAAGCAGCAAAGTTGAGCTTAATTGCAGCGAGAACAGTGGGAGTTTTCGATTGGTGAACATAATTTTTTTTTGCATTTTAAAATAGCAAATAGAGGACAAAATCCTGAAGCTCCTCTTTGAGTCTGAGGGCAATATATTGGACAATGAGGCTTTGATCAACACCTTGAATGAGTCCAAGGTGACATCGATGGAGATCGCAAAGCGCTTGGTCGAGGCAGAGGCCACAGAGGCCATGATTTCGGCTGCTCGCTCACACTTCCTACCCATCGCAGCCCGCGGCTCCGTTCTCTACTTCGTCATTACTCTCCTCGCTGACATCGATCCCATGTACCAGTTCTCTCTCAAGTATTTCATCTCCGTGAGTGTCCTACCTCACTTGCTTTTTTGTAATTTCAGTAATGAGGAAATGCCACTGTCCGCCTTTACTAGACTGTTTGATTTAAGTTTGAAATCTTAGTGAATGCTGTATGTCCAAGAGTGAGAAGCATTAAACAGTCACATGGTAGTCTAAAATAGCCCACTTTATCACCAAATCTATTACCCAACATTTTGGCAATCCTTTGTCCTTTAGCTCTTCAATCAAACTATCGAGAAGTGTTCCCAGGAGGACGAGTCGGTGGACCGTGCTGAAGTACTCATTAACGCCACCACTTTGGCCACCTACAACAACGTCGCCCGCGGTCTCTTCGCACAAGACAAGCTTGTCTTCTCCTTTATGCTATGCGCCAAAATTCTCTTGCACGAGGGCACTATTGCCCAATCGGAGTGGGACTACCTCGTCTCCACCGCTACCCAGTCAGACCGTACCTCTCCACTCCAACCTGCGAACACGATGAGCTGGCTTGGAGCACGTCAATGGAGAGCCATCTGTGACCTTGTTGATGGACTGCCAGACATTTTTGGCAGTTTGTTGGAGGATGTCACTAAAGGTCGCAAAATAGTTCTCATCATCCGCGGACCTCAAGAGGCTTCAAACGAAGGTCTCACGATCACCCTCACTTCTCCTCCGGGCAACACTGGGAGCGAAGAGGGTGGGACAAACTGGGATGATCATCTCAGTCTCTTCCAAAAGATTGTCCTAATTCGAGCCCTGCGTGAGGAGGAGTTTGTGACAGCAGTAACAGCATTTGTGCGCGTGCAATTGGGTCAAAAGTTTGTGGAGACACCGTCAATAGATTTGCCACTGGTCTACGCTGATATGGATGCCGCTACGCCGTTAGTTTTTGTACTTTCTCCCGGCTCTGATCCGATGGCACAGCTACAAAGATTCGCTCGACAGATGGAATACTCCGAGAGGATACATTCAGTCTCGTTGGGTCAAGGCCAGGGTCCCACGGCTGAGAAGCTGCTAGCCAAGGCAGCGGGAAGTGGTGACTGGGTGTTCCTACAGGTAAGTAATAAGTGGTATTTAACCATTCTTACCAGCCATTCTTTTAAGGATGTGATGAAATTGTTGCATCAATCGGGAATCTGGTTTCATTCCATTAAATGACGTGAACTTTGATCGATTTGATGTTCCTTTGATTCAAGAACTGTCATCTGGCAGCTTCGTGGATGATACGAATGGAGGAAATCATAAAGGGGCTCCAAGAGTCGTCGGGATCAACTGACCCTAACTTTCGTCTCTTTCTCAGCTCCATGCCAACTAAGGCTTTCCCCATCACTGTGCTGCAGAACTCTGTCAAGGTTACCAACGAACCTCCGAAGGGCATCCGAGCAAATCTTCGAAGAGCCCTGACCGACTTATCCCGTGAATTCTTCGAGGAAAGTGGTACGTTTTTTCTCCATGCGTTCCCATGGCTTCTAAATCGCATAGTCTGTTTTGAAGCAAGAGCCTATTTATTTGCAGTCTCTAACTCGATTTTTTGGCAGTTCTGGGTTCCATTTGGCGCCGCGTTGTCTATGGCATGTGTCTTTTCCATGCTGTCATTCTGGAACGCAAGAAATTTGGTCCTCTTGGCTGGAATATTCCTTACGAGTTCAATGACTCGGATCGTGAGTGCGCTTTGTTAAATCTCAATCTCTTTTCGGACGAGCATGGTTTCGCATGGGATGCCCTCACCTACATCACAGCAGAGGTGGGTTATACATTCTGCCCCATGTGCTACAGTTTGCCATTGTTCGGACTGCAGTTTGAATTCCTTATACTTTGTCAAGATATGGAATTGAAAGATCTCCTAGGCAAGGTCTATTTTAGAGATCGTAAATTGACATGCAAGTGAGGTATGTACATGCACAGGACACCAGTTTGGAGAATTTTTACTTTTTGACAACCCATATTAGGTCAACAAGGCCATTTAGTCTACATCTGCTAGAGTTTTCCATCATAGTGAAGTTGAGTGAACCTACGACATGAACAGCCGCACATCTGTTTAAACCGCTTCATGTCTAGCGCTAATCAGGCGGTTATAACCATGACGTAGTTTAACTTTGTAACGGAGACCGGATGCAGTAAAAACTTAGGTTCTGAAGTCACTTTAGTCATCACCCTTGATCATCAATAACACTTTGTAATTGCGTGTCGTAATTTCTGAACAGAAGTAAAACCGATATGAGTCGATACTACTGAATACCCTACTTAAATTGTAGATAACTTACGGCGGTAGAGTGACAGATGCTTGGGATCAGCGATGCCTGAGTGTAATCTTGTCGCGCTTCTTTGGTAAAGAAACGTTGGCAAAGGGCTATCGCTTTTGTCCCAACTCTGACCTCTTTCTTCCACCACCAATGGAGAGCCTAGCAGAGTACCTGGAGTACACGGATACTCTGCCGCTCCTCGACCCCACTGACATCTTTAACATGCATTCAAATGCCAATCTTCTCTTCCTGGTTAGCCCTTTTATCCTCATTTCATGCTACCTTCGTGCTCAGCAAGATTGAAGTGTCGCATATGATCTCTGGTTTTAAATTTACACCTCAAACTATTTCATGCGGAGCTGCAAAAATGAGGTGCGATTTGAAACTGATTAAGGTTCATAGAAGTTACTTTCCTGATTCCCTCCTTCTCCATTTCATAGACTAAATACAATATCATATTTTTTGAGGTAAAGTATACACAAATTTGGGTAATTACCTGGGCATTTGGGTTAAATAAACCATCCTTTCAAATCTATCCCCTTTTACTTATACGTAAAATAGGCTACTCATTAAATGTTTACTGCACATCGCTTTCTCATTTTAGCACCTTAATGTAGTTTTTCAAAAAAACTGATACCCTTTATAGCAAAAAGAAACATCAAAGCTGCTGTCTACAATTCTGGATGTTCAGCCTCGCACCAGCGGACGCAAAGAGGGGCGCACCTCGGACGAGGTGGTTTATGACCTGTCCGGCAGTCTACTCGCCGCGCTGCCCACCCCCATCGCATTGGAGAAGGCTCGTGCTGATCTCTTCAACACCGACCAGCGAGGTCGTGTGAATTCCCTTACCACGGTCCTGGTGCAAGAGGTTGACCGTTATAATCACCTCCTCAGGATAATCAAGGTATCCTCGCAGGAGCTGCCCTGTCCTTCCATTTATTTCCAGGTGACAATGCTTTGCATGAGTTTTCCTCCTCACCCCTAGGTGTCACTTGAACAGATGCAGAAGGCGGTGAAAGGTTTTCTTGTTATGTCAGAGAAATTGGAGAAAATCTACTCCTCCTTTTTGCTGAACACGGTGCCACGTCTGTGGGAGAACGCGGCCTATCCTAGTTTGAAACCGCTTAGCTCGTGGGTGAAAGATTTGGCACTTAGGGTGGAGTTTATCAATCTCTGGGTGCTCAATGGCCCTCCCAAATCTTTTTGGATCTCCGGGTTCTTTTTTCCCCAAGGTATGGGGTTGAATTTACCCCTAAGTTCTTCATTAATGATGTTTGTACAGTTGGGACCAGCGTAGGTTGTTGCTTCCATGTCAGGGGTTTGCTGCCACAGAATGCGGGAGATAGCAAAGTTGTCTCCATGTAACGCCTCTAGTGAACAACGATGCCTTGATATTTCATTCATATTGTGCCGCCATGTGTCTATCTTCCTTGATTAACTGTCGACGTCACAGCTTCTTACCAATAATATTTTGCTTCGGGCATCAAAATATTTCATTCTACGTACTAACACCTACAGGAAAAGGAAATGAATGATATGAGATTTGCCAAATTTGAATCCTTGTTGGAGTAAATTGTGTCTGGGACGAGGTTGAGCTTAGGGCTCGATACTGCATGCTGTTCCACAGGAGATATTCATTCTGCTCTCGTCGTTCGCGTTATGTGCCCGAGGGAGTGGAGTGTCGCCTGTTGGCGAATGTGAACGTCCTGGCGGTCATTGTGTGGAAATAAACGTTAAAGCTCCTTTCCCAGGTGTCTCCACAGTTTTAGCCATCCACTATATGTGTGGCTCGCCACCTTCAACGCCAGCGAATGAAAACGGAAGGTTCTTCACTTTGATTGGATTAAGGCATGAAAGACTTTAGGGCAACGTCCCAGACGACCGGCAGGAAGAAACGCTGACTTCGATCACTTGTGGTCCAAATGGCTAAACAACCTCTCCAAATCATCTCGGAAATTTAATTTCTTGAAGGAAAAATAGTAACCGGGTGGGAAGAAAGTGTAAATGTCAAGGCAATTTTGGCCACTTTGTTGAATTGAATCACTAATGCCTTCTTGTTGTCATGATTACTTTTAAGTTTCCTCATCTACCATGTAGACTTCCATCACTTCAGTTGGAGTTTAAATACCACGACGAACACTGAAACTATCGTCACTCTATTGTATGCGCATTTACGACCGTGTAGCCTCCATGTCCAGGCGAGGCGAGGCGAGGCGAGGCGAGGACGGCTTTGTCAGCAGATGTGTGCCAGTGGGGCAGATGTCCGTTTAGTGGTTGAAATGACTCTGCGACTGTAGTCACAACAAACATGAAATCCTTGATGTGATTCGTGTTGTTGAAGAGCTGTGCAAATTCGGCCAAACTAGCCGGGAGCGTTTTTTGTCTGTCCACCAAAGTACCATTTCACTTTATTTTAACGTGTTGTTTAAGAAGTTTCACTTTTCATATTTAGACATTTTGCAAATCGCCAAGAGCTAAAGGTCACTTCCTGTAAATTTTTTCCTTTCTTCCACCGTGCTTGGCTTTTGAATTTGTCATGTTGGATTAAACGGTTTCCGAGACTGGCGCGAGAGATTGTCAGCTAAAGTGAAGTCGCGTGACAAAGTACATTCCTCTCATTAAATGTCCTTTTTTGTTTGGCTTTGAACCCCATCTGTCGGGACAATTGACCAGTGAGGCTGAAATTCTCCACCTTTATCCACTCCTCTAATCACCATCTCCGAACTTCTCATTCTTCTTACTCATGCCTTTTGACTTTATTCATGCAACACAATGCACTGGCACACAAAAAGGGATTTCTCACCTCAGCTTTGAGACGGTAGAGGATAAACAGAAACCGTCTTAATATGAAACTAAAACGATTACTTCGTGTCCCACCTTTTTGTGACCGGAAAAATGTACGTTGACTGCATTCAATACCGTCGTATGGGAAAACTTCTGCCACTCTGCTTGTGAACGATCGGGAAAAGAGGATCAACCGTTGTGTGCACTGTTTATCCCATGCCACTTGTCTCATCCGTTTTAGGCTTCTTAACGGGCACACTGCAGAACTACGCACGGAGGTACAATTTTCCTATTGACCACCTCTCCTTCGATTTCACCGTTCTGCCTCAGTACCGCAATCAGGAGACGTATGTCTTGCGCCAGCACGAACTGGCATTCGGGGATGAGCACCCAGAGGATGCCAATCTGGAGGTGCCCGAGGACGGTGTCCTGATCCATGGACTTTTTATGGATGGATTCAGGTAAGTGGCTGATCCCTCCTTCCCCTCAGGTCTTCAATCCAATTAAAAACAATCGAACAGCTTCAAGGCCATTTCAGAATGACCCTCATTTCGAAGAGAAAATAGACTAGTATAGTTACACAGTACCACTTTTATTGTTTCGAAAGTTCTAGTCACCGCTTTTCTACGCTCTTTATTATAACAGCAATCAGAGAGGCTAACATCTGGTTTCACGATAGAGACAAACACTCACGGTGATTGTCTGTCAAAGTGATGTGTGTACTACGTTGAAGTACTAAGAGGTGGTGAACTTTTGGGTTCAAGCTTATCCGCTTTCCCCACTTCTTCGTCCATATTTAATATTGAAGTATTAATTCTAGTGGAAGAGCACTCATTTGTGCAATGCAGACTTTTACTGCAGACCCCCACGTTTGGTCAGGACTTTGCACATTCGAATCGACCTCATGAATGCAACTTGGAAAGGAACGAGGGCTCGTTAACTTCACTCGCACTTGCCAATCATGGCGCCATTTTATGTCGTTGATTGTCTGCTGGAGCAACTAACTCGAGTAAACGATCAGGACTGAAGGGACGCCTGGGATGACATGTCAGAGGTTTTTTCTTCCAGTGGCACTTATTGGTGAGCGTCAGTGATTCGTGCCGAGCAGTGTGAGGCCCAAAGTTATTTACTTTACTGTTGAATCTACTTACGGTCGCATGCTTAACTCTTTGAAGACAAAAAAGGCAATTGACGCACGGGGTGCTGCTTAGTCTCGATCGTTTGATTCCTAAAAGAAGGATTTAATTGAATAGTCAAATGGCATTTGAGAATTCCAACTACGTCGAAATGTTGTCTCCTGTACTTCCTTATTTTTCCCCACCTCAAGCTCCAAATGTTGACTTCAAGATCGGTCTAGTGGCACAACTTGTGGTTAGGTTCAGAGCAGCTCAACCCCGTGATTGACGTCTGAAGGTGAAAGCATGTTGAACTTCGGGCTCCATTAATTTTAAATTCCTTAATTAAAAAAGGCGACACAAATGTTGGCAAGTAGTTTCATTTTGAAGGTGAGGTCAGGATGATACACAGACGAATGGAGGTGTTGGTTGTTTAATTAACGGTATGACAACTTTGTTTTAATTCATCGGTAAAATCAAGGTAGAGGACAGATGAAGTAGCCAACGAAAGTGGATTATTAAGACAAATTTTATTTTCATTCCTCGTGCATCGTCAGTGAGGAGAGAAGGAGGACTTTCCTCTGTGAAGCAATTTCTCTTCGGAGTCAAACTAGGTCACGAGGCACAGTGGGTGGAGGAGGAGAAGAAGAAGGTAAACTAAAATGTCTGCTAGGGATCTCTGAGCTCTCAACATGGGAGGAATTTAAGAGGAAACTATCGACCTTATCACTTGGAAGCAGGCTGCTCCGTGAAATGCTCAAAATCGACGTTGCCTCCTTGTTGTCGCATACTCAATTAAGTCGTGTTCCCTTTTTATAATCATTTTAAGTCCGGTTTTACGTGGCTACTGATCTCCACCGCTAAACACTAGACTTACATCCATAAGCACCCATTCGTTTCCTTTCTCGTCATTTGCTTTGAACTGCTTTAGTCGTTGCTATAGCAGTAGCCATTGAATTTCTCTGTTTGAAACTCCACATCCCCTCCCTCACCCACCTAGGCAAATTTGACTACGCTCAAGTTCATTGTCAGGCCACATGTTAGGCTGAATTGGCGTCGTATCGATAGTCCGAGCGAGTGAAACCAGTAGCATCGATTCCAAACACTTCCATGCATCTTACGCTTCACTTTTGTTTAAATTTTCATGTGCATTAGGGTTTCTTGTTTATTTGTATCTGGCAATATGCTCTTCCAAGTGTCCCAATTAGTCTTGTGACAGACCTGGATTGAATGATCTCTCATAGTTGCACCGACGAAACGATAGACTAGTTTCGTCCCCATTCAGACTCCAATTGGGAGTTTAAGCCACACATGGCAGGATTCTTTCGTACTTTCTACCCCAAGATGGAACGATGAGACTATGATGATCGCCGACCCTTTGCCAAGAGTGACCATGGAGGCTATGCCAATGGTTCACATGAAGCCGGAAATGGACTTCAAGCTCGAGGCTGGTCGCTACATCGCTCCACTCTACAAGACCTCCTCACGGGCTGGAGTGCTCTCCACTACCGGTAGGTCTTATTATCGTCGCGTTACGCACCTCAGCATTAGTTTGGGGATAAGTGTATTACTTTAACCTTTGATCAGTTGTTGAATTTGTCAGTTAGGGAGTGCCATGTGAGAAAATTTGAACATTTTAAGTGTGATCATTGGCGTTCTTCTGACACGGTGACCTGAATCACGTTGACCATGAGGCAACTGTTCTTGGCAGACGATTCGTTGTTGTCCACAGAATAGTCATTCGAGCCATTGAAACTGGTTTAGTCGCGTTCACAATTGAAGTTAACAAAAGTTGGCAAACCAACAATCTTGGTTGCAGCCGCTTAGTCGATGACCTCAGCAATTTAATCACCTTCGATACCATCAATTGAATCCACAAAGGGGCGTGCTACTAGATAAACCCGTTCTTACACTCCAGCAGTGCAGGTAGAAGGCACGCTGCTAAGTCGTGGCCGCATCGCTAAAATACACCAACTGTCTGCGATGAAACGGTCGCGCTGTTCCTCCAGCGATTTCAATTTGTAGCTAGGGCTATTACTATTTCTTAGCCAGTTTAAAGGTCATTTCCCGACCTTGTCATAACCAAAAGATTTTACCAATTCCCCTCTGAAGCACTAACAAGTTGATCTGCCTTGAATTTCACGAAGAATAAGGATTGCGATCATTGTTCGCACGATATCAATAGCATTAATTCACCTACCCAGGTTCCGTCATCTGCGGAACTGTTGCGTTGAATGTGGTTCTACATATATTTTTAGCCTGCTACTTATGATACCTTGGTAACCCCGATTTTGCTCCAAAAGCTCTCATAACTACAACAAGTAATGGGTGCCGATATCAAAACCTATGAAAATCACTCAATTTCATCTTCATGGGATGTACAAGGTCACTCGACATCTGCTAATGCCTCAATTGAATCACTTTCTGGGGCTCACCATCTCATGATGGCTGGAGAGACCTTAAGGAGTCACGAGTAGAGCATCAAGCTACTCTCGATTTCCACAAAACGGGAACATTATGCTGTCAGAAGAATGAAATCACAATTTTGGACCACCCTACCACCTAAAACACGTTCTCTCTCTTTAGGCATCTCGACGAACTTCATCACGGCCATACCACTGCCAAGTTCAGAACCTCAGGATCGCTGGATCAGCTACGGAGCTGCCCTGTTATGCGAAAACGAGAATGCCTAATGCCCTAAACCAATACATCACAGGAACAAAACAAAGTGAACTGTTGTAAACAACCATTCAGAATGCATCACTATGCCAATTACACTTCGAGAAAGGAAACTTGGTTGCTTCTTCCAAGCCCAGAAAAAAGCAGGAGATCAAGGGGTAAAATGTCCAATAAAATATCATTTATACATATTTACTATAAACGCGTCTATCGCGAATACACGTATGTAAAAAAAACTGCATCTCCGTGTTTATATCTTTGGATATACGATGAGTAATATGTACAAACACGGATGCAAGTTAGGCGGCAACCTCTCCCTCATCCTTGTCATCCGACCTTTCAATGGGTTCTTCATCGTCGTACACGACGACGTTCCACTCTTCAGTTGGCACTCCATCCTCCCCCCCGGCAGCAGTTGGGTCGGTCAGTTCAATGCCTGCTGGGAGTCGAGATTTGATGGTGGCTTCAACGGTGGGAGACTCCTCACCTGTTCCAATATAGTCCGTGTCGTAGTCCTTGTACCACGCAGGTAGGCGGCGAGCACGAGTGATACGACGACTAGAAGGAGCTATGGGAAGGTGTCTGCTCGGCGTGACTGCAGACCTCCTTGTGGCTGCTAAAGCGGAACCTGAATTTCCCATAGCGGTGGAAGACAGTGTCTCGGCTAACGGTCTTAAAGCCTCATCATCTCCACCTCCCACTTGTTCACCACGCCCCTCCACAATTTTGTGCGGTGCTGCTTTGATCAGCGTGATTGTCCGACGAGTGACATCTGAAATAACGTGGATCATGAGATCATACACGTCAGTCGCACACTTGTCAAAGGACTACAGCTTACTTGTTCCATCTTCAACAGGAGCTAAGTCATCATCCACCTCTTCCTCTACTTCGAAATCCTCCTCGCCTTCAGCAAACTCTCCCGCCTCGTCATCCTCTTCTTCTCCATAGAGTGAGTCGAACTTACTGCCACGGAGACGCCTGCGTTTGGTGCTGGATACATAGCGAGCTGGGGGGAGTGAAACACTATCCTCCCCATCCTCCTCCTGGCGCCTGTGCTGATCATGGTGACGATCCAGCAGCATAATCGAGTTGGTAGTAAACTCGCATTGGCTATACCGACACTTTAATCGGCCAACAGCACCTCTAGACTGTCGTGCATTTCGTTCTTCCGCATGCATACTACGAATGTGAGTGTCCAGGTCCTTTTTCATCTCAAAAGTGGACTCGCAGTATCGGCAGACGTGACGGCGGTTCACCTTAAGAGCGTGAGCCCGAGTGATGTGATGATTGAGCTGGTTAAATCCTGGAAAACCTCGTTCTCCGCACACAGGACAGGAGATGATTTGGCTACCTTCATGCGCCTTGACATGAGCTTTTAGAGAGGCCACATCACTGACGTAAGCATTACACGGCAAACAACGAAACTTAGTTTGAAGAGTACGCACGATGCGACAGCTCCTTGTGTGCTTATTGAGGTTATAGATACTGTCGAAAGTCAATGAACATCCCAGACATTCTAGAGACAACTAGAAAAGCACGTTGAAAATGGAGAGTGCAAACTTACCTGTGAAGAGGCCATCATGGCAAAATGTTCACGCAGTTCATGTTCCCGAGTTCTCAGGTGAGCCAAATAAATGTCATAAGACGAAAAGGCTTTGTTGCACGTATCGCATCGGAAAATTTTATCCCGATATATGTGACGATTACGATGCGTTTTCATGTTAGCCTTTTGTGCAAATCGTTTATTGCAAACATCACAAACAAATGGCTTCTCACCCGTGTGTGCCCTTTTATGGTGCTCCATGGTGCCACCGTTGTTAGTCATGTAGTTGCATTGATCGCAATGAAACTTGTAGTTTGCCGGATTTCGTTTGGGCTTTTTAGGATCAACGTGGCATCTTCGGGCATGTAAAAAAAGTTGGCTTAGTGTCTCAAAGAATTCTTCGCATTGACGACATGTGTAGACTTTGACAAAATGCTTTTCGCGCATGTGCTTGGTGAAGGCATTAGCATTTGAGTAAACAGCAGGACAAGAAGGACATCTATAAGTTATTCCACCAGGTTGAGCTCCAGCCATCGTCAAAATTCCACCAGAACCAGAAACAATCCCTGGAGCGCCATAATAAGTTTTAGTTGCGGGGTCGTAGAATTGCATCTGCTCGGGAGACACTTCTATTATTTGTGTTCCATCAACAAGGGTCTGATCGGCCAGCTAGATAAGTAAGTCGATAATGCAAATCAAACAAACCTGGACAAATTCCGTGCCCCCTTCCCCAGTAACGGTTGTGACAGCTCCAGAGGCGATCAAGCTTTCGAGGGTAGCCATGTCTAGGTTGTCGTCAGCGGCTATCAGCACCATATCTTCGCCGTCGTTTTGGATTCCTAAATCGTTCAAAGATAGGTAGACCTGGCCGGTGTCCCCAGTGGCTGCGTATGGCACAGCAGAGTAGGTTCCATCGGGATTCATGATAACAGACGTAGCGTCCTCGGATACGATCTGGTCAGCCATTCTGTCAGGAAATGGGGGAACCCATTGAACGAATAGATATAAGAGTGAAAGGTGTTAACAAAAGGGAAGAAAGTTATTATTCGGGGCGATAAAATTCATCTAAAAGTAACAACGAATATAACGCCCATGAAATGCGTTAATACAAACAAAATTAAAAAGCAATTTAAACAACAAAACTAGCTGTATTCAAGGCCAATATGGCGGATAATGAAAGACGCAATCAATATGGACAGATGGTGCATTAAAACAAAACGTAAAAGCAATAACTTTTCAATTTTGATACATAATCATTAATCACCGCAATCTTTAAAGGTAAAATTAGCTCGAATTTTTTAACTACATTACAGAATTTGAGCTTGGAGAATGGATAAGTAAAAAACTGGGTTGGTAGATCTCAAAAGACAACGAGCAAAACGAAATAGGGAAACGACAGGAGCTTCTACCTCCAAGTTTTATTTCTCCAGACTCACAATGACGCAAGGAAGATCTTGGTCCTTTATCTAGCATGGAGTCAGTTAGCGACACTACCAAGAGTTATGTGGTGCTCATAACGACAGAACGAGAGCATGGTGCGTTCTACAGTCTCCTAGCCTAATTGCACGGCAAAGGTGTGGCCATCGAGGTGTCACCCAGGTTTCCTTGAATACGTGCTTACTAACGTTAGGAAACGATTATTGGTATGGACATTGGGAACGATTCCAAGATTTTTTGAAACCGTGGGTTGATTTACTTTCTTGTTTTTAGCGGACAGGAACCCTAAAGTCCGTAATTAAAGCGGAATTTTGGCGGTGTCAGTCTGTGCGATTCTGACCTTTCTACGTTGAAGGCAATATTATTCAGTAATATTTGGCAATTAAGGGGCTCTGTTTCTACTCACTTTTCTAGTGTGCTTGGCATTTCCTCGAAAAATATTGAATGTTTTTATAAAACTTATATAATACTTTGACCCAATTAAAACTCATGCAAAATTTGTGCACTGTGTGATATGGCTCTAGACTTTTCTGAAGACTGGAGTAACAATCTAATTGAAACAGAGTAAATATATTCGCCCAAAAGAACAGTTTGATGACATGGACATAGAACCTCCCAGACAACTCTCAGGCATCTGAACCTCGGGTTTCATAAGAAGGTTGTTTGGCGAAGATCTACCGGGCATCCTGTACAGAATGGGAATGAGCCCATCAATAAGGCGACGATCCAGCTCCGCTACTCGGATGAGCCCTTGTCTTCTCCGCGCGTGGACTTTGTGCTCGAACTAACTAACTTCCCCTCCTCTATAAGGCAACTTAAGAACATTATTACACATATAGCAATGGATTTGGCCCAGTTCCGGGGGAACTTGCTGGCATTGCAGCGGTCGACCATGCATCTGAAAATGAAATCAGGACTCAAACTACACGCATGTCGAACATCTTGCCTCGCCTTATGGGAACTGTCCAGGCTCTTCTTTTGACTGGCGTCGTGCGTCAGCAACCACCACTTTTATGACCCGACTACGTAATCTAAGCCATCTTTACGTCACTTACTACTACTCGGGTTTAAATCGAATGGGAGACTTCTCGCTTTCAGAATTGGATGCAAGTACAAATTTTGGTTCAGTAAATTGTATTTCCGTGGTTAGGAATTGAGACTCTGGAAAGAGATATTTCATTTCGCACAACGGAATTCAACACAGTTCTGCAATCTTGAGTATTGGATGCAGCAACTTACCAATGCACCTCAAGGGTTATTGCTGTGGATGAGTAACTAGTCCATTTAGCAAACCCAAGCTGAGCAAGAAGATAGATCAGCCTTTACCCACCCCCACCTCTTCTGCACAACTATACTGACAATCTAGAAGGAAGATTGGATCTCTAATGCACATCTCTAGTCGGGCGTATTAAGCAAGGGTGAATAAAGTAGGCTTCAGCAAATGTTTACTGCGTTTAGGCAACGAACAGCCGGGAACTCAGAGTGGTTAACAGGCAATATTCGGGATTCGTGTTCTTCGAAATCCAACAAATTTGCAGCTGGTAACGACCTTTTAGGGCCTCTCGATGTAGTAAAAAATACAGAAAATTTGACCCCGCCTTGTGCTTGAATTTGAACCTTTCAATGCCACCATGACGATAGTGCGAAAAGCAATTCCGTACCTTAGCTTGGAACACTCCTCAAAACAACCATGCTGGCAGTCTACCTTGGATTTACTAGTCGTCTGCCTGTAGAGCAATAAGTTCCCAACTCATTTACTTACAAGCACCAGTCATGAGGTGCACATTCATAATAAAATTACCTCTACGATCTTAAGTCTTACGATGTCCACTCCTCTGTCATTTGCCACTCACTTGCTTCCACAATCTAGCTACCTGGGGTAAAGTTAACCGCGCAACAACGGCGAAAGCACAAATAGAAGAGAGTATAGTTGGAGTTTGCAAAAAATAGGCAAGACATTTTCGATTACCATTACACGTTAAGTTAATAAAGCTATACTGAGAGGTTGTGCACACTCCTTTACTTGGAGAACCCGCATGGAATCGTACAATCGCCTCAATTTGGAAATAAGGCTTACGCCACCTTTCATCAATCAACCACCGCTTAGTTTCCCAATATATATGGATGGTGAAAACCTGGGAAGAAAGGGATCAACAATGAAGCAGCTGTTGCCGTCCAACACGCGCCGTCAACTGCATGATGCACCTATGCAGTGCACGAGCGCCGAAGTTACTGCTAAAGCTACCAGCTCAACATCTGGGCTAAAACGCAAATCAATGACGCGTTACGAATCCCTACCAAAAACACATTCAAGTAATAACGAATAGTGGATGCAATACCTTGGGTATTCGACTAGCTCTATGATTGGTAGCTACCTGTCCGTGTGGACCGGTCTTTGAGCCAGACCAAAATCCAGTCTCTCTCCCCTCTCCACAAATACAGGTATTCAGCCCTACTTAATGTCTTCTTCCATTAAATGGGAAGTCTCTGGACGTTGCAGCGGGCACAGACACACGTCAACATATTGCCGCATTTGCAGCTTTTGCATTCAGCATGATCATTTGCGGCTGACAAAATGCAAGCCATAGCGAAGTTCAATAGGAATAATAACGAATAAATCAAAGCGTGATTTCAGAGGCTGAGCTAGTCATTATCAGCAAACTAGGCGGGCAGGCCAACTACAGAGCTGGAAGAAGAGAAAGACATTTGGAGATGGACATTATGTAACCATAGTATCTGTGACTAATAGAGTACACCGAGAGTTGACTTAAGTATTCTGCATCAAACCTCTCTATTCGGATGAGGTCAAGGTACACAAGCGAGCATGCCTTGTTTGATTTTCCACAATCAGACCTTACACTGGTCGTTATGAGGCTTGTCCTGTTACGTGTGCCGGTTCTTCGGTGTTCCTGAGAATTGGCAGCAAGCTCTTTGGCACTCACATGCCTCCAAACATCCTTGAAGTTAAAGAGCACCTATATAGCAGCAAAGGTGGCAAATTTAATAGCGTGGAGGGAGCAGAGAGTGCTCAAAACAAGAATGCGCTGGGCTAATGTGTTCTAGGTGAGCACCCAACTGCATAAAAGGAGAGAACTGCACAAGCTCTTCTGTTCTTTCGTAAATCGACTTCCGAACTAGCAACACTTAATTTTGCTCGCGGCACCCATTTCATCTTTCTTCCAGCCATTTTGAACGTTGATGATCAAACGTGTTCCAGACTTGTGCATTGAAGTGCATTCAAGAACATTTTAATTGCTATACTAGTGATAGTATGATGAGACACGCCCGAGGTTTTAAATAAACACTGAGAAATGATACAACTTTTTTGAGAGTTTAAAACCATATAAGTGATCGCCCTGGCCTTCTTTCAAATCAAACATTAAGCCATTTACAGATTCTTTACCAATGACTCGAGTGTCGCATATCCTCGTACTAATTGCCTAACCTCTCTAACCGAACAGCAACACCAGTTACTTCAAGCATGGACAAACATCGACAGATATGTCACTGCGCAAAAATATCGAGACATTACCAAATCAACGGGGCTCAAGGTATTCTCCACAGTGCGGACCAGACGTTGTGACGAAGATGGATCATACTTGAGGAGAGGAACGTAAAATTCGGCTACAAATTCAAAGGGCAAGACGATGAGGTGAGGGCTGAACAAGTGCTATGGGAAAATGAGAGAATAATCAACGCTTTCTATTGATGGATGATAACTAGGAGGAGTCAGAGAAGCAAGGACTATTCGACTTTTGCTTAGCGAAGGGATGGAGATCTTGAACTTAATGTTGATTAAACAGTCTGCCTGAGTCGCAAAAAAATGGCACCATATAAATCATTTGTGTTCTAATAAGTGGAAAGACGGGCATTAATGCCACGATGATTCGCCTGATACGATGCTGTGATCACTGGCAGTTCTACCTAACACTGGTTCAGCCACCTGGAACCAGTATCCCATGTATGCGCGAAACGATTCAAAGCACTTTAATAAACACAGAATGCTTGTTCCTGGAGCATAACCAGGTTATTGTAACAAGCAGAGAGAACAGACGGTTCAACGACATTGGATTTGGGCAGGAAAATACCTGAGCAACAAAATCCCTCATTGTAGCCATGAGATGAAAACTTAATAACTACTAAAAAAAGCGGTGACTACCGATGAGGATGTCTCAAAGCATATCTGAGTTTAAAAGTTATTCCAACTATGTTGGAACACAAATAGTGAGGATCTGTTTGTGAGACTGTCACAAGTATGGATAATAAAGGTTCAACAAACAGCTTTTAACACCGTCACATCACAAATGAATGCGTTGATTACAGACTTGACTACAGGATGCATGCTCTGAAAAGAATTACTGAATCAATGGTAACCTTGGCAAATGAAAGCAAACCTTTATTCACCATGAAAGAAAGTGCAATAGTCAAGATATGCAATATTGTCATGGATCTTGCAACTCTAGGTGAATTGACTAAGTGTTACGGAGGAAGAAAAAGAAACCAGCTCAAGTGATCTATCTCAGCCACCGTGACTTAATACGAAACGTTGTTTTAAAAGATGCATTCGTTCCAAGCACCGATAAAGTAAAATGAAACCCAGATGCTAGCAGAACACCAGAAAAATCATCCAGCGAGAAGCCCAGACAGAAAAAAGTCAAGCACAGACAATTCGGGAGTTTGTGACGAACCTGCCAGCTAACAGTAAAATAAAAATCTTAAATAGCATCATCACGATGAAAAGTAAGCAACCAAACGTGGAAACTTTTTGCGCTCCTAAAAATAAAATGAATATACACGAAGCAGTATCTTACTAACAAGTACGATTAAAATTAATAGATGTGACTCCGATATTTTGAATTAGCAAAAGATACAGGCATATTCATAATTTACAAGACTACTATGCTCGTTCGAGCAACCCATCACACATCTTATATTAGAGTGCAAATGAAGGGTATGAAAATAATCGACAGAAATAAGCACCACCTCAATGCAAGAGTGGTTCAGGGACTAAGAAGTAACCGAAACTTCGATGCTTACTTCATTTGATATTTCCAGAAAGAAATGTTAGCCAAAAAATAATAAACGTGCCTACCTGCCAAAGATAGCAAACCCCAAAGCACCACGGAGGGTCGCAACCGCTCGCAGCAGGAAAAAGGCGCCACAGCTTTCGTAACCGTGCCATCACTGACGCTAGTCACGAAACTAGCGAACAAAACTTTTGCAAAAGTACTTTTCGACTATGGCAATAAGTATAATTGGCATTTCGAACTTTCAGTGAAAATTGCTATTTATTTTCAGCCTGATTTGTGAATAGAGCGTAAGAACACAGTAACGCAAATTTTAGCCCAATTAGCCATTAGAAGCCACCGGCAATCATCGTACTTAAAAGAGGCAATTTGCCTTTTGCCAAATTAGTATTTGGAAAAATAACCGAAATATTATAATGCAAAACACACAATTAGACGCGCATAATTTAAGAAAACAATTCTTTAGTCCTCACTTTTAGATGCGGCTTGAGCAAATTAATGCATTCTTGCCTCTAATTCTGACCTACTTTCCTTAAACCATGGATGCTATTGGTTAGACTACCTCCGGAATCTTTAGCGTGTCCACTGATCGGCATTAACCTAATTTCTGGGATGGCTGTCCACGCAAGTGGCCTGTTCTTAATTCTTTGTACCCTGTATTTTGTCGCACCCTTTAAGTCATTAATTTCTTGGCATCCCCTTTTCATGATAATTGGACTTTGCGGTTTCTCATTGCAAGGAATCATAATCTTTAACAAGTACAGCTCGCTTATACAAAATTCCTCAGGTAACAAAAAGGTAACGTGTCTTTTTCCTATGGCCTAGCTCGTAATTGAGGAATTCAATTTTGCTTTATGATTCACCTACAGTTAACCTTTCACTGGGTCTTGCAAACATTGAGTCTACTGTCAATCTTAGCCGGATGCGCTGTCATCTACAAGGTGAAAAGTGATGGGAACAAAGGCCACATGACGACATGGCATGGCTGTTTGGGCTATGTTTTTCTGATATGTGGCCTCTTGCAAGCATTTTTGGGTGTTGTCAATTCCTACGACTTATTGCGACCTTGGATGAAGCACCGGACCTCTCATCAAATACACGCGATTTCTGGAGCTGTCTTCTTTTCTCTCGGTTGCCTAGTGACCGCCTTGGGCCTCCAAAGTTACTGGTTTCAGCAGAAAGTTCTTGTGGATGCCATTCAGGATCATGGTGTTCGTCTTTTGATCGGCTATTTCCTTACTTTCCTTCTTGCTCTTTTAGCAATGGTGACCATCAAGCAGGTTTATGATAAGTACTTTTCAAGGACTGAAGGCAGTAATACTGCAGTCAGTGCTCATTCGAAAAAGTCAAAGCGGTCAAACTGATTAAGGATACACTGGAGGGCAGTGGACTTGTGCATTTACTTGCACCTCATACGATCTCGGTTCTTTTATAGCGCCCCTGTTTTCGCTTAAACTAGTTACTTCAATTTGTTCTTCTGTATACGCATGCCTTTCTCCCTTTTGTTTTGATCCAATTTTTGGAGACGTTTAGTCTATAGCTTTCTGCCTTTGTCTCAAAGCAAGTCCTCTATCCCGTTCTTCCAAGGTATAAGCCTAATTTTGGGAGCTTTGGATAAAGTGTAGTAGTATCGCTCAGGGGGTTATGTCTTACAAAGCAGTGCAATTAGCGGTGTTACGTCTTGCTGGAGACCGCAGTCGAAACGAAAGGAGGTATCATTGAGGGGACCAGAGTTTTTGGCTTAAGTTGTATTTCTGCCTTAAAGCTGACCAATTGATTTCTTTGTCAGTTTCCACAATTTGCTGGTTGGTGGGGCATCGAGTCTTAGTCTCCAAGATAGAATGAGAGAATTGAAGTGTAGTGGTGATGGTGGTGAATCTGTCACTTTTCAAAGAACTAAGGTCACCGTTTTGCTAATTTTCATCCCTGCACCAAAAAAAATAAATAATAGGCGTTTATTTGAAGGCAGTACAATGAGACACAGGGCGATAATCAGTTGCAGACCGACAGAGTGGTGGTGGTCTGATCTAATGGTACGTAGGTGAATCATGGTAACAAAATCTTCAGGTTAGAGTACTGCTAACGGAGTCTTCATTTGAGAAAAGGTTGGGATGTCTGATTTACCTTGCGCCAAACATCCCGCTCCGGTTAGAAGTTAAAATCTCCCTACAAAGAAGGACGTTCTTGTTGATTGCTACGCTTCTCCAACCAACAGTCTATCCATCAAGGGAATAAAATATATTGGACAAATATTACTAAGGTATGCTAGTTGCGTTCACCCTTCTGACAACAGGAGTCAAGGCGGTAAAGGGGAGTGCTTACTGAAATCGTGTGAGCAGGTATTTCATTCCTTCGTAGACTCCAGAACCAAAAGCAGCTTTGGCTTCAACGGCGGTTCTCTGGATTACGTCTCTTGGGAGCTTCTCCCTTAAATTCTCACCTGCATAGACGTAGAGCTATAAAAAGCAGAACATATTATGAATACAACATTGAGCTCACAGGCTATCTCTTGGAGTCACAGTCAGAGATACCGATGTTCGAGGTGCGAACCAAACTAATAAAAAATGAACTTGTCAAACAGTTTTGAGTGGGTTGTGCATTGAATGGTGGTATTGTGGAGTGCTGATCAAACGGAATGAACTTACGACTCCATCAGTCTTTGAGTAGAATATGATGATTTTATCCGACTCAGATTCGCATGTGGTGGGAAGCCTCCAAGATCCGAACAGATAGTAGGTGAAAATGGCTGCATAGTTGATTATATTTTCATCTGATTGGTCTTCCGCCATTCTGCAAAGTTTGTAAACAGTTCAGAGGTATTTGCAGTTTTTTTTATTTGCGGGTCTTAGCTCTTCAGAGTACAGTTGAAGTATTTCAGACTCTCAATTATTTAGCTTTCATGCATTCTTTGGGACACTAGGCGTCCTGAAAGAGTACACAGTTGCAGTGGTCAGTAGGATTTACAAAAATGACACCTTGACACGGCCTCACAAATGCCAGCACCTTACCGACAGGATCCCGAAGAAATCACAACACCCCAAAATTGTGTTTACCATTTTTGATGAAAATTCGTACTTAATCCACCTCTGAATGTATTCACACGCACTCAGACACGCCTGTACACACATTGGCAACTAATCTATGCCTGTGTTGGTATCTATTCGGGTGACAAATAAGGGTGGATGGACACCCACTGTCCTCTCTGTCCAATGATAACTTGTGTGTCCAATACCACTTGACAATCATCCACCTATCTCAAATAGGTTTGTCCATATTTCTTTTGAACATGCCACTTTGGTTGTAAAATCACTGATGTGGGAATTAAGAGACTTTAGGAACCTCTTTTGCGCAAATCAAAATGTGAAGGTCTGTTTAGCAAACACTTCACTGGAATGGACGCTTCGTCTCTGTGTCACAAGTGATCTCTTCAACTTTACAAGAAAAAAATAGAGTTTTGAGGCTTTTGTTCCTCCACTTCCTAGATTTTGAATGGCCTGCTTTGAAATGAATCTTTTCACCGATGAACCGTAGTAGTGCTTTTAAAAGAAGGATAAAAATTTTGATTAATCGGTTGAAAGGTGAAAATCCACGTCGACACCACAGCGAGGTGCCGATTTTCACTGACTAAGCCCAACATCACCCGTGAACGAATGAACGCAATGGAGCATCAAGAGGTTGACAGAGCCCATTTTATCCCTTAGAGAGGTCACAGAAGTGAGCCATTTCAGGGCACGTACTTCTTCCTGCACAAAGAAGTCAAACGAAACCCGATATACTTTCGTCCTTGTAGCTGCAGTGCTGCCACAAATAAAGGGAGGCATGCTTTTTAAATTCCATCGTGGGATTGTTTAATTTCAACCACAGCTGCATCCAAGGTAGAGCAAGAATTGGTATGGACACAAGACAGCATCTAATGGAGTTGGTTTTCAAACGACCTCTGTGATGGAATTCTGGCTACGAAGAGCATGCGAGGTCGTGGTAGGCTTTGAATGCTCTGCCAAAGATGCAATGTATTCGCAAATTGACATCCACTTGGCTAGACGTTAGATTGCAAAGTGTAGCATAAATGAGGTGCGAAGATGCAATGACATCACAATGTGCCATTAAACCCTTTTTTGGAGCAAAAATTCATTGATTCTTAGAACTGGTTCAGCATGCTTAAGAATGGAGAGTTGAAGAGAAAGGAACACTTGTGCTGATGGAGTGGTGGAAAACTGGATACTTTTGCGAACTGAATCGCGAAGGCATCAATTCGTGTCACTTACTTGAAAAAAACAAACGCGCACTTTACAAATAGACGCAATGACTGGACTTACAAAAGAGAAAGTGATGGTA
>UYWX01000203.1:0-25887 GCA_900622495.1 Hydatigera taeniaeformis
CGACTGAAATATCAATCGGCACTTTATGCCTAACAAACATGTATTAAGAGACGTGAAGCGGTACCGATTTGAAATGCATTTCACTACCAAATATGGCAGGAGAACAAAGTCCACCGAAATGTCAAATGTGTTTAAAGGAAGCATTTTGCCTGTTTATTTGCGAATGACTGAGCGGGTAAATCATGCCTGTTTATGGACATTCAACGGAAGTGAGCTGCTGTTGAACTCACGCAAATTGCAAAGTTGATATTTTTGGCATAAAGAGGGGGAGGGAGAAGAGAGCGTGAGGGAGGAGTTTAGGACGGACCAAGCCAGGCTGCGTGATTGACAGGATTTTCTCATGGGTGGTGGCAGAACGTCTGAAATAACATCTCAGCCTAAATACAATGACTGCACTGACTTAGTTTGAATAATGAAGAAAACGATGAATCATTCGGGACGAATTCCGGTTATTCAAAGAGTATTTTGATTCTCTAAAGACTCGTAAGCCTTTATTTAGTAGCGAATCGGGAAACATCATTAGTTAGTAGGTGACCATGTTGCATTATGTTGATTTAGACCACCAAAAGGGCAAAAATGCCAAAGTTGTAAAAATTTTAAATGATTTAAAACACATTTAAGCGGCAGCAATTATACCGAAAGTTGCATGCAGTCGTATCAAAATACACACAACAAATGCGAAAAGGAAATTCAACCTAGCATTCGTAATTTAAGGCATTTAGCAAGTTAAACGCCGTTGACAAAAGAATTAGTTTACAACAGAATATTCTCATAACGAAAAACTTTATGTGGAGAAGTGCATTTGCTTTTTGAGTCGGGCTTCACTTAATTTTGATTTCAATTGCAGAAATGAGCATGAAGATAGCCGTACTCCTCTTTATTCTGCATACATCCATGGAGGAGGTGGTTGTGGAGACAAACAAAACGCGAATTTTGAGGCAAGCAGAGCCTCAGGACGCCACACAGTGGCAGGATGCTAACAGTCTTCCAATTAGCGAGGAGGCCGTAAATGCCGGTGGGTACGCAGCTCCACGATGCGAACCGATAACAGTTCCGATTTGCAGCGGTGCCTTTTATGAGTACACTCGAATGCCCAACATCCTAAACCACGAGACTCAAGAAGAGGCTGGTTTGGAAGTAAGTTTGCATCGAGAAACAACTAAGAGCGCCTAACTTCACGCAAGGGCCCAAACGGCCAGTGATACGGTAAATAGTTCCAAGATAGAAGCATGCTTTAACCCTAAAGATGAAATATTTAACTTCTACTTTATCAGTGAAGAGGTCCCGTCATTATGTCAAGCTCATGAACCAGAAAAGGTTTCGTGGGTGAATTTTCATCAGCATATTTTTTGTCTGAGCCTACAGAACACAAACCAAATTTTATTAGTAGGTAGTACATTGCACACAGATCTTATACTTAGGTCACAGCTACTGCTACTACCAGGTACATAGGACTTTCGCCAGAACTCTACAAAAGCTCATTTGCAGCATGGGTAAATTTTTAACAAGAATGTGAAATCGGTTGGCGTTTCCCAATAAATTGAGGTTCGAATTTAGCTATCAAATGTAAGGTTAAAGAAGATAGGTGTGGAGGAGGTTCTTTTACTTAATCGGTTACAGATAATGGATTAGCGTGCATAGTAAAGTACAATGTTAACTATTTAACCACACTTCAGGTCCTTATTGCTAGTTACTTATAAGAAGAGGCCTTATTTTTAGTGAAAAAGTATCCACGGGGAAAACTTAAGTAGTATCACCCTGTACGATAGAGCGTTGCTTGACTTGGACCACACGTGGACGTAGCTTCAGCATGCTAAACCTCATTCCGAAAATGCCAAGGGATTATTACATTTTAGCACACTTCAGTTCGTTGACATTCACAGTCATGTATTAGGGGAAGGTAATCGTGTAGCATGGAGACAAATGAAAATGAAATCTTTGTAAAAAATATGTTAAGATAGGATTGGGTTTAGTTTCAATATTAGCTGAGCATGCATTTCTGACATATCTCTTCGGTACTTTAGAATACCGTAGTCTTTTGTCGAGTGAAAAAGTGATAGCGATCAGTGGAACAGCGTTTGGGCTGTTTGCATATTGATTGATGTGTGGCATTTTCAATATGAAAGGTGAAACCACTGAAACATTTCACTCCTTCGCATAGGCATACACGCGCCTCTGCAGAACCACGTCAATCTTCACCAAGAATTGACAGATTACTAGGCTTTTCATGGTATTTTGGAGTTAATCTACGGGAATTTTTGCTGAAAACACTGTCTTGGTTTCTTGGAAGACTGGGAAAAACTCACTGCTAATTGTAGCGGATAGTGAGCATCTGAAGATTTTTTCCATACTCGAAACTTTAAAATTATAGTAAAAGTGAGTTCAGCGTGCAAAATTTTCTAGCTAAAAAAGCCATCCTGAGATACGATTGACTCGTTGTTTGCTTCAAAGCCATTCTTTTGTCTGGCAATGCTAAGAATTATCAGTTGCAAAGCATGCAGTCGAAAAGTGATACATTTGGCTAAAACATCGGAACCTATCAGAAGTAGCTTTCGCCAAAAACTTGTGTGGTCATTTAATAACTTGTGAAAATTTCGGCACTTGAATCTCTTTGTACGAGCATCCAAAAAATGTAACGCGTTTTTTAGAGCTGCTTACCGATGTTTTACGGGGTTCTGTGACACCATGGTTTGCATGTGTTTGAGAGCACCAGTTGCAATTAACTGACCTTGCAATCAACCTGATGGTACATTCCATAGATGTATTGGTGTATTTTTTTTTGTTAATCTTTTTTTGCTCTGATTTGCATTCATGTAAACCCATTTCGGGATAGTGTTCGTGTGTTTTGGTGTGTGGACCTAAAGTTGACTTGGACTCTGGCTTCGTATGCAGAAATTCTTCAGCCCAGTATCCATGCTAGCATCTATGCCTGCACCCGTCACGAGCTGCAGTGATTTATTCAATTCTGGGATTGAAGCAGACCTTAGAGAAGAAGGGGCAGAAAGCGAAACAACAGAAGGAAGCAGAAAGAGCCGCAGATGATTTTGCTTAGCCTCACAGCTGAATAAATAGTCCGTCTTTTCGCGATCTGGAGCCTAACCGGGTTCTTGGTCAGTTAACTTCCCATAATGCAAAAATATTAATCACCCTTACCTTTAACTGGGAAAGGGAGGCTGTAAAACCACTAGTTGATATCAGTGCACGTTTGAAGGTGAAATTTTTCTAGGAGCAGCAAAGGAGATTTATAAATATGAAATATTTAATTCAATTTTGCCATATTATCGGGTCACACAACTTCTGTTTCTGTTGCATTCGCTTGAGATAGTTTCAAAATGACTAACTAGTATTCGGCAATTCCGATTATAAGTCTTTAAGAACTTGTTAAGAATGTGGGATTTGTCAAGCCTTACACTGTCCGATAGGTTAGGTAATCATAAATGCCAACTAAATCAGGTTCATAGTTGACGAAACGAACAGTAAACACAAGCGTCCTTCTAAGGCATCACACTGACTTTGTGGTATGCTTCATTTTTCTCATGGTCACTCACAGGAATTGGAAAGTAGTTGCTGTAAGGACATTTAGTCAAAATGTTGTCGTGTATCTCATGTAAGGCAAGATAAAATAGGAGAAGCCAGTTGATAACCAAACAGTCCTACTTAAAACAAAATCAAAATCATGTAATGCGAATGCACTCTTCCCTTAATTAGGCTCATCAATTCTATCCTCTAATTCACATCAACTGCTCAAAGGATCTGCACTTCCTCATTTGTTCCATCTACACACCCATCTGCATGGAGGGCTTTACCCAATCGCTACCACCCTGCCGGTCAGTCTGTGAGCGCGCCAAAGCCGGTTGTGGACCTATTATGGGTTACTACGCCTTCACTTGGCCTGACAGAATGCATTGCGACCAGTTTCCCGAACTAGACAACCCCGAGGGCATTCTCTGTATGGAGCGTAATCTCACTGATGCCGAGCGGGTCGAGTTTGAGTCCTTACAAGCAGCTCGTGAAACTTCAACGGTAGTGGGAGAGAGTAAAGCGACAGCAAGGGATCAAATTATGTCGAAAGAGTTGGAGGCGGCAGCTAGGGCTAGCGGAGATGCAGACGGAAATTCTGAGGCTCTTAGCGTTTCCGGTGCTTGGCTTGACTGCTCCTGCGATTGTCGTCATCCATTAGTGCCGATTGTTGCTAACAATGATAGCCAACTAACTCAAATATCAACCCTGGGATTTCAAAGTTGTGCGTTGCCCTGCCATTCCATCCATTTTCAGACAGAAGCGGATCAGAAGTTTGTGGATTTCTGGCTATGGTTGTGGTCTGTCATCTGCCTCATTTCAACTCTAATAACAATGCTCACCTACTTAACTAACACCAGCAGGTTCCAGTACCCAGGCCAGCCGATAATCTACCTCTCCACGAGCTATTTTTTTGTCTCTGTCGGCTATATTCTTCGTATGGTAGTTGGACACGATGGAGTGGCGTGCACAGCGGTTACAACACTCCTAAGAGGCGAAGAGAGTCAGCAGAGAGGAATGTTTACCACGGCCAGCATTCTACAGTTCTCACTTTCTGGAAGGGCAGCCTGTGCCACTGTGTTTTTGCTCACCTACTACTTTGGAATGGCTTCATGTGTGTGGTGGGTGGTTTTGACGATCACGTGGTTTCTAGCTGCTGGCTTGAAGTGGGGAAATGAGGCGATTTCAAAGTACACACAAGTGAGTGAAATATTGAATGTTAACTTTTAGTCCCACAATGCAAAATAATCATTCATATGAATGACTAAATAATCAGTTTAAGTGGTCTGAAAAGAGAACGGAAATTGATATGAAATATATGTAAGTCTGTTGCAAAATCATTTAACATTAACATTAAACGGAACAAAGTTTGCAGTAAATTCAAGTTAGACGAATTTTAAGACAATGGAAATCATCCAAGTGAACTGCATACATGCAATTTTATTTATGGTTGATCTTTGCAAAATTACCTAAGCATATGAGGTTATAAAATAATCGAGAATATAAAACAGTTGCCGAAATTAAAAGGCTGTTTTTCCGGTCTCAATAGGTATTCCACTTTGTGGCCTGGGTACTTCCAGGCGTACAGACCGGAGTCGTTCTGATGCTTCGAGCTGTGGATGGTGATCCAGTTGGAGGACTTTGCTATGTTGGATCTACAAGCGACAATCACCTCATATATCTCCTTCTCCTTCCACTGTGCACTTATTTCTGTTTCGGCACCTTTTTTTTGCTGAGTGGCTTCGTAGCACTCTGCAACATTCGGCGTGTCATCAAATTTCAGCCACGAGTAGGCACGGATAAGCTCGAAAAGTTAATGATTAAACTAGGAATTTTTGGACTTCTCTATACTGTACCAGCAATCGTTGTGATTGCTTGTCTGGTCCATGAACTTCGTTGGCGAAGAGTCTGGCAGCTGGGTGTTGCTTGCCGATGTGATTGGAGAGGCCCAGAAGGTGGAAGACGACTTCCTTTTGCTTGGAACCCTCCGACACCCGAATACGCCATTTACATGCTAAAGTACTTTATGTCCCTCATTGTTGGCATCACTTCAGGCTTTTGGATATGGTCTAGCAAAACTGTCGATGCTTGGAAGAGTGTGTGTCGTGGAAGGAAGACAAAACCATCCAGAGGTGCTGTTGCTCCAATCATAGAGAAGACGGCCACAAACTGGGCGTCCCTGAATGCTCAACCTCAATCACAGTTCTCACTCAAGAGCATTCCTGAACGAATGAGCGGTCAGGGCAACTTTTACGGAGCAAGCGGTGACCAAAGAACTAATCCGTACTGTCCAGTTGTCCGGGCCTCCAGCTCGGGAATAGGTGGAAGCAGTGGAACAGGAAGTGCTTATGCCAATACAACGTCCGTTGTAGAACAAAACTCCGCCAATGTAAACCGAGCATTCGTTTTCAATAGTGGAGATTTCACAACAACAATGGCGCAAAGACCTGGGTTGTATTGAGTTGGGGACTGGCGGTAAAGAAAAGTGGGCATTTGTAGGGTTTTGTGCTCTGATAAGTTCATACTGCTTTTACAGACCTATTCGCAAAGACCTAATGTTACATTACGCCTGTAAATACCATTGTCGACTTTCTTTAAGTGCCTTTCATGAAATATACAATTGATACATCAGCGCTACCATAATTATTTAAGTAGTTCATTCGACGAATTTTAAAATTATGGAGCATGGAAACAATCAGACAAGCATGAAGAAACCTCTAGCTCTTCCTTTGTTACCATCCTGCCCCTATCAGAAGCTGTCATCGGTAAAAAAGCGTAAAAATGCTTGAAATACATTCGGGAGACGTTTTTGAATTGAAAGAGATTCTCGCTTTGATGTCAGCGATTGTTAAAAGATAGGACACCAGAACCTTGCTGCTCATCAAGTACTTCTATATTTAAATTAGAGGTTATTTTCTTTTCTTGCTATGCAAAGCTCTCCTCCACAGTAGATTATCGGTGACTATGGACGACACAGAATTCCAGCAGCTGACAAAGATCCCAACTTCCACACCCACACACGGCATCTGACACATTCTGACAATTCATGAAAGACTGTGATGACGCGTTTTTGATATCCTATCAATTAAGTTAAAGCTAAAGTGAGAAATCGGAAACAATGAATGCAGACCACACTGGCGATCATTTATTGCATTTATCACCAGCCCATCTAAAAGGGAGGAACTAAAGCGCTCAAGAGCAGTTCCTTAACGTAAGGTTCGCATATCCAACTACATTCTCTGCGGCTTATTCTTGAGAGTTGACACAACTAGCTGTAGCATTTAACCTCTAACAATGAGTACAGAAGTTTTTACAGGAAAAATAACCGATTTTGTGCCCAAGCTGTGCCAAACAATAAATATTTAAAAACAGGAAGAGCACAGACATTTATTAAGATTTGAGAGGAAGTCAACTCGGTACTCAATCGTAAGGGGCAAAGTTCGAGCGGCGCATGCGAAAACAGGAGTCAAGAGTAAGAATAATCAATTAATAACTTCAACGTAGTTTCCCGGGAAGAGACCAGTTCGGCCGTTCATCATAACTCCCTCCCACCACCCATCGTCATTCTTCTTGATCACATATATCAGTTCATTTTCACAGAACGTCAACTCATCGCTTTTGTCGGCTGTGTACTCGTACACGGTGATTACTGGAAAAAAAATGGGCTCAACATTGTCATCTCGAAGTACTAGAGAGACTCAACTGCAAGTTATGACTAACAAAAGTTACAATAGCAGCAGTTTTATTGAAAAAAGCATTTGTAGATAAGAATTGAGGATTAAAAGTAGGCAAAACACGAGAGCTAAGCAATCCAACACTATTAATGCAGGCATAGCAAACTTTCACGCCTCTTAAAAATAACCCTAAGCAAATAAAAAAGGATGGCTTAGAGTATGAGTTTACTAGGGATGATTCTCCAATTATCATAGAGCTTCCATGTGTATTAAACGGATATTCCGGGGTGGCAAATAATCGATAATATTGGTACCTCGGTTACCTAAACCAACAATTACAGTATTCTAGCCCATATGGTCGAAGAGAGTCGAAAGAATAAAAACAACTAAATGGTGAACAGAAGCCATGCGACCACTATTCAGGAGAAGAACAAAGATGCGAATTATCTTAACTTCAAACTAGCAGGGAACCGCGGAATTCATCATCTACTCTTAGTAAGCATAAATATTCTTAATAAAGATATAACAAATGTTTGCAAAACCTTACCCTTCTGGATGTAGTGAGAAGGAGCCCATGGCGGATCATTGTGCTGACGCGGTCTCAACTGGTCCATTGGACTGGGCTGCAGACGACTCAAATCTACTCCACCAATACCACCACCAGTGGACGACTGACTGTATTGTTGCTGCTGTTGTTGTTTCTGTGATTGTGACACCGCACAGCCAGTGGCGTCTAATTGAATTGGCATCTGTGGTCTTGAGTTTGGTGGGATCTCGCTCGGTGGAGGTGGGAGATCGTTTTGCCCCACCTAGTCAAATAAAGCAATGAGAATCAATCCTAAATCAGGCGGCCTTGACCGAACATTAGTGATGTCTCACTCAAGCTAAAGTTGCATTAAATTTTAGTTTGGATTTCAGTGAAGTGAATACGTATGTAACCCAAACCTCACAAATCATTTGCAAACCCCCGATAAAATAATAGGAAGAGATTTGATAATAACCTACAACACCACAGAATTGCATTCTAATGATTAGAGGTGGATTGTACCATATAAAAACTACAAGTCTACTGTAACGCTCAAGTCATAAGGGATTGAACGATAACGCAGATTTTAATGCCGATGAGGACATTCGATCCAGTCAGAGGTGGTGGAGAGATTGTGAATAAATACGTTTAAAGAAAAAAGCCCAAAGTGGTTGGTCAGCGCATGAAACAAAAATGAAATAAGACCGAGTTTTTCATATCCGTAGGTCGGTGCAGAGAGGCCTGAGGGGGTTGTTGGTACTGAGCTGGAAGATGGTGCTGTACTGAGCCCCCTAGTACGTTGCCCGGCTCGGAGTGCTGGCGAGCAAACATTCCTTGATGCGGTGGTACCATTTGCTCGTGAGACGGCGAGCGCTGGTCAGTAAACGCCTGCTGCTTGGTCGCATATCCCGCAGACTAGTTGAAAAGTTAAACCGCTAGCGAATTCCATTAACGATCCTAATCAAGATAGAGGTGCCTTCCTCTCCGATTCTCAATTTAAGCAAAGGTGACTTTTGATTTTATCCAATCAAGAGAAAGAGGCAGGTTGAACTAAACTATCTCAGCCATCACAGTTTACCATTGTAGCGAAGTTTGGTAACGGCACAGGGTAGTATAAACACAGATTGAAGTGGCAGTTATGGCTTTATAAACAAAAGGCTTGCTTTTGGCACCGGGTGCTTTATCTAATCACCAGTTCCTCATTCGAGAATTTGATTTTCCGCTAAAGGCAAGTAAAATGTGTAAAAAGCAAAGAAGCATTAGTTTAATAAAAAAACACTTCTCATAAGCAAGCGAATAAAAAGCAATCATATAAACAAGTTCACCCCTAAACAAGTAATGGAACACCAGAACCACTCAGCCCTTTCACCATTTCTTATAAATGCAACAAGAAGGAGAGTGTTCACCAGAGGACCGCCTTGATGCTGAGGCTGAGCCATATGCATTCCTGTAGGAGCGTAGCCAGCGGGTGTGCGTGGCTGATTCCCTGAAGAGCTACTCGAACGACGAGATGGTCCACCTAGAGATCCCGTGGAGTTCGAGGCGTATCCGGCGCCATCGACGGTAGTGGGAGGATGGGTCCTACCTATTGGTACAAGGACCTGCTGCTGACCTCCATAGGGATTCCCGTACTGGCCCATCACCCCTGTCCTGTATATTCCGGCTGTACGACCAACGGTCCCACCTGAAGATATGCACAGAACAGACCATGAGTTACTCGAATTAATAGATTGGTAGCTCAAAAGGTGAGGAGACTCACTCTGATAATCAGATGCAGTAACGGAGGTAGCGGCGTACTCTCCACCTACTTTTATGTTCATGGCTTTTGGATTTATCGTGTTACCATGATGACCCATTTGGTGCGTTGTGGTACTCCCCCTGCGTGTCAGAGTTTGTGCATGAACAACCGGTGCCCCATAGGGACTCGTGACCGGTTCCTTAAAGTATAAAGGAGCGTCATAGCAGTTTGAAGCAAATAGCACGGTGGTGGTGCGAACATTAATGGCACCTCAGGCAAGACATGGAGCAAAAAATTGAGGCAGTGCATACACATATACGCGTAAGCCACATGACAAGTAATGGCGATGGCAATAACATTTATTCATTACCGATTGCTTTCTCACGCGATTTATCTATCAAATACACGCACACATAAGAGTGGCGACAATTCGGAGTACGAGGTGACAAAACAGTTGAGAAAGCCCAACCAGTTACCTGAGATCTCGTTCCATGCCCGATATGATCAAGGATTGAATAGTCAATTGGACGGCGAACATACTCCATGGGTGGATCCTGTCGAATTTTCGTCAGAGTACATTTGACGAGAACTTTTGAGGCGGTACAGGAGCCAATTGCCTTACGAGCAACTTTTTCACGGCGAATTTTGACCTCCTTAATATGAATAGTTAGAAACCAATGCAGAGGTACTATATTACCATGGCCAGTTGCGCCACCTTTTCTTCAACCTCCGACATTTTATCAGTTCGCTCATCAAGAAGAGCGAGAAAGGCGCTGGCGAGATTATTGATGTGGTGAATCATAGTTCCAAGGGATTGAGTGGCGTAGTTCATGGTTTCGTCGATAGCTCGTCGCTGACCATTTGTTGCAGCCGTGAGATAATTTCCACTGCAGTACTTTGCTGCTTGTTGAATTTCACGCCCTGTACGGTTAAGAGCGTTCTGGCCCTCTATTAAGTCATTTTCCGTAACTGTCATGGATCCTAGACATATAAACACATCAGGTAAGTCGAAAACATTGTACTGGCATCAGAAAAAAACAGGAACTCAAGTTAAGTGCAGGCGCATTAAACTTCAACCGACCAAAAAATTATAGAAGGCAACAATACTGATATAAATAATTCTACGACAGCTATTGCACCAATTGGAAAGTAATCAATAGCTTAACGGAGTGCAAAATGGGCGAAAGTTGAAATACGATTGATGACTGTTTAGTGCAACCAATGATCACACCAAATTTATTTGAAGCTACAGCCCATGTGATAGAGGAATAGCAAACGACCTAAGGACGTCCGAGAGCAGGCAGAAGAAAACACACAGAGCCTATTGGCTCTTCGGTGCCGTCTGTAAGACCGCCATTCAAAAAGAGATAAACAAGAATGATAAAACTATATGTTCATAATACAGATATCAATAACTCAAACACCTTAAAACTAGCAAAAACGTTTATGTTATTACAGGCGCAAAGGTCCCTGAAATAAGTTCGTACGTGATACGTAAACTAAAATGATATTTCCTTAGCTGATATTAAATTTCCGTAGGCTTTTCGCCAAAAAATTAATCAGTTTTATTAACTTATACAGGTATGTTAATATAAGCGAACATAAAAATACGTGTGCATGCTTCTTAGGATAGTCCGTAATTTTGGGGTAGTCGGTAATCGAAGCCTAATCTTAGTGCGATTCGCCAAAAAATGACGTTTATCCACCACCTATTTAACGTACATTTCCCTGTAATTCTTTGCTGATCTTTATGAGTTGAGATCACTTTAGTGCCCATCTTATTTCTCTAGGACCGCGCCAAAGCTCCATTTTTGTCTGCCTAAAATAGTCACATGGGGTTAAGCTAAATTTAGACGAGAGACACATTTAAAAAGTAAAAAATGACTCCCTATTGTGCTATCTTCGTTATAGTAATCATAATTAAAAATTTTTATATTAGGGTAAAAATTAGTGCAGTGCGGCTTTAGCGTGGTTCAGAAGCCATACGACCCCACAGAAGCATTATGGCTGCCAAAAGCCGATCCTCACTCATGCTGGCAGCCGAACAAAGCACCATGTAGATCCGATTCCCTTTTGAGCCAAGTGTCCAATACTCCTGTCAAACGACCTCCTGAGCCAGCCATTACAATGTATTTGGTGCCTCCAGATGACATCAGTGAGCTAGCTGCTTCTAATATCCACTCCTAGGTGACTGAGGAGAGACAACTAACCTCATCGTCTCTAGTCCCTCCTAGCAGCTTAATCTGGATTTAAGGTTTCGTTCAGCTAAAAAAGGATTTAATTGTAGTGTCCCGAGGCTTCCTATAGCGTAGTGAAAGTCATAAGTGAAGGTGAATATATGTATTTGGAAGACGACAGGGAAAATGAGACCTGAGCGTGGTTCGAAGGCCAGCCCTCGTGTGCATAGAACAGAAGACTTCTAAAGTGACCGCCAGACATCCGGTAATCACATAAACAATGTATTGCATTAATGACTAAGGTTTTTGTGGACCATCAGGTATTTTTAAGCGATTAGTCGGGACGGTAGCCTTAAATGGTCACAAGAGGAAATCTGAAATTTGACTGTAGCGTCCCGAGACTTTCTAGCAGGTATAAGAAGTCAGTAAGTGCAGCTAGATACATGTATTCCGAAGGCAACAGGTCAAGTGAGTCTGTGCTTGGTCTGACGCCTGTAATCTAGTCGTAATTAGGCTAACATTAGTTTATAGCAATACCACTTTAAGGAACCGAAGAAAAGCGGATAAGAAGTTGTGGCAGTTCTGGATACGACATAAACTGTTAGTAATTCTTTAAACCGCCATACCGGTAAGCCTAAAAGTGAATCACTAAAGCATCAGTCTGAAGCACTAAAAGGGGTGGATGGCAGGCTTAGTAGCGCGGTGGCTGTCATCACAGTTGTTACCAAAAGGCAAATAGAAATGCTTAGCTGTAAAAAATAAGTCATTATAAGCCCGGGTAGGCAAAGGTTGAGGTGCAGCCTTAAAGTGCATTTTGCAGTAATTCGTAAAAGTGGCAAAAATCCTTTGTTGATGTCGAATCAGAATGATAAATTCAACAGTTACAAAATAATGTAAAGTACTCTTGTAGAGAGTTTAGGCATAAAGTTGTAAAGTGCATCGCGATGTTTCTCTGTACTCTCCTCAGACAACTCTACAATTAATGGCAAGCAGATAGGCATGTAGATGGGGTTCAGTGCCCATGCGGAGTGAAGGATAGAGGAATGCTCGTAACACGACTAAGACTTTGACCATCTCATACGAAAAGACAAATCACATTAAAGTAAAGACGCGAAAGTTATGAAGGCCCTATAATATTGGAAAAGTAGCTAAGATCAGATTTCAAAACTTTGCAATCGTGGAGGAAGTAGCTTTTTATTAAGCTAATGGAATGAACCATTCGAGGGTGTGTCATTGAACTTAAGTATGCTGCCTTCAAACTTAATGGTGGAAAAGTTTAGAGAACCGAATGGATGTACCTTACCAATGAAAAAGGATTGGCTACTTAATTTGCGGGGTTGATAGCGAACACCCACTTTTGCATTTACAATCTCATACAACCGATTCGGCTGAATGACGTTAGTGTTAAAATCAGAAGGAACAACAAACCCGATTCAGATGGAAGTTAGCATTCGATTTTATGGGAGCAAAATGTCAAAAGTGTCAGAAATGATTGTGTATAAGCGGGAAAACGCATCTGTCACATCCGAGTTTGATTACAACATGGCGTGGGCCTATTGGATACCAAACATTTCTTCATTTCTGTACGAGGTGCGCAATTGTGAAAACGACATCTAAAATGAAATCTAGAGCAGCTTACTTAAAAGTGTCACCAAATAAGGGTCGCATTATTAAAGTAAGGCTGTTAAGAAAGAAGTGCACTTGTCATAAGAGGCCTACAAGGCTGGAAGCGATTGATCACGATGTCAATGGCATTGCATAACATCTGAAAAAAACATGGACACTCGGAAAACTCAGGACCTTTAAATAAAAAGTGAACAAAAAATATCGAGTGAAAAGCCTTACTCCCAAGTCCATCCTTTTCCTTTTTGAAGCAAAACACAACAATGCTGCAAATCTACATCTGCCACTTAGACCATGGGTGAAGCCATTTTAAAAGCACTGGTACAGTGCTTAGCCTTTTTACCAAATTTCGTGGCTGTGGACAGAATCAGGTAGTTAATTAAAATGGAGACAAGGAGGAAGTTGACTGGCACAGAATACTGACTGGACATCCTAGTAGAATAAACAGGTGCAAAATTAAAAAACCTTGTGATTTATTTTTGTAAGCAAATCAAAGTGCATGAGTTGATAGCATCTGGCCGTTAGGCACCGTCGACGGAAGACATAGGGGGGACTACATTGTGAATCGTGCCGCAAGCAGAAGTGGTGTGAAACTGCATCTTTTTATTAACAGATCTTAATGATTTTTTCAGCAATGAAAATTCCTTAAGGAGGCATTTGTCATAATGCGAGAAAAGGTGACCGGCAAACACTCAATGGACTTAAAAAGGGGCAGGCATTTTCATCAGAAATGCATTCATCGTAACAAGCAATGCTCCTCATCACCACATCATCGCAATAACTTGCCCAGTAATATTGCGTGTAAATGAAGTTTATTTATAGACACCGCAATAAAGGACTCCCAGCGCTTTCTGGTTGTGTTCAAGCGTGTCTAAGAGGTGGCCATAAACAATTTTCATTTGCAGCCATGTTGTTGTAGAAGGGCTGTGCTTCATCCTCGGTAGTCTAGTTGGTTAACCTATGGCAAATAGATCAAGCACAACCAAATGTCTAAAAAAAATTTCGAAACTCATTTAAGTACGCTGTGTAATATTGTACTTTGACATCGAAATGCGCAGTTAAACTTGCCCAACGCGAGCTCAAATCCCTCTCAAATGCGTTAGCCTCAATTACGCAACACTACCCACTCAAGGCCCTTTCCCCCAACAGTTGCCTTTGTTTAGAATACAAAGGTGTGCCATTAAAGTTTGTTTTTATACTGAAGCACCTCGCAACATATTTTATTGCAGTGTGTACTAATTTCTTGAATTTAAATCATTTTACGTTTTTTACTGGTCACGAAATGTAAATAGCTGCATTCGTAATATGCACGAGATTTGCCTCCATGAAAATGTGCAACCTGTCTGCATGATAAACATAGAAGCTTGTAGCATCCCTTCCTCTTTAACGACCACAATTTTAAGGGGGAACTGGAATGTTGGACTTAAGCAATCCTTTAAATTGTATCACTATTCAGCATAGTTGTGGCCAGTGCAAGGGTATAGACAAAATGGATTTGCTGCTGTATCATTGCTCAAATGAGGTTAATTGAATGTCCGAGGAAATTTCGTGAACTCTTAAAAACGGTCCAACCATGGTTGTATCCGAAAAGTAATCAAATGAGGACATCAAGCACGAATAGCCATTAAAATGGTGTATTTTGGTTTGCTTCAGATAGTCACAGAAAATATTTACGATTAATTAGTGGTCTAAAAGGGGCAATGCTTAACCGAGTGATGGAACACTTGCTTGAGGACATAATTCTAAAGTGCGCCTTTTAAAAAGTGGTAATAATAAAAAAATGGAAAATAAACGGTTTCCAAACCATCACAGAACAAGTGACTTAGGCAACATTGTAGATCTGCTCGATACCGCGGCATTTTCCTTCCACTGTTGATAAATCCCATCCTACAAAGTCGAGCACTTTCCTGTTTTGCTGCTAGCTACATTCAAAGGCACTGGTGAGTCTGCTTGCATGAGCTTAAAAGCAGCAACACTTTTCTGGTATCTACTCGTTGAGACACGTGACTGCCGTACTCTTCACCTATCACCCTTGTCAGCGAATATCCTGAGTGAAAATGCGTGCATGCTAAGGGTTTACCCGTTACCTGCTTAAATAATAGGAAAAGGGCATGTAAAGAAATAGCAGGAACTTGGTTTGTAAGGCGAAACGGGGGGATTTTCAGTGCAGTTTACAACTGTCTTTTCTTCATTAGAGTTATTGAGCTAATGCTAGAGACGTTGATGAGCATAGGAAGTTCCCAAAATTTTTATCCGAATGATATTATAACGCACCGTTATAGCAAACCTTACTTTAAAGAAATGACAAAATAACAAAATAGACCAAATTTAGTTATTAAACTATTTTTGGCGTCATTAATGATTTGCGTCATTTTCTGCATAAATAATGTCCCAGCAAAAGGAGGCCACAAGAGCCATCCCATCATTGCCAATGTAGTTAGTCGGACTTTCAAGTGCAATACTTTGTTTGTTTGACTGCTGGTTCGGTTGCGATCATTTGAGTGGCTCTGTTGACTGTGCAGGGTGGATTGGTCACCGAGCTGTACCGATAGTCCCAATTCTCTCCTCTTCTACTCAAATATATCTATTTAGCCAAGTACCATGACTTCTCTTACCCACGAACACGTCTCAAAACACCACATCAGGTTTTCCCACCTGATCAACCGATTGTAAAAAAAACGTTAAGCAGCAAAATTCACGTTCATTGTTGTGCTATAAGTCCTTATTCATATATAATATTATTTGCAATCAAAATGTACACACTCCCTTCCTAAACGCTGACACTGAAATCCGGCGATCAGTTGACATCTAGACGAAATTGCATGAACCACTGAAGGTTTTACCTCATACAATGCTCGGTAGACGAATTCAGTAAGAAGGATTTTAGTTTGCAACACATGCTGCACTCGCATCACCCAAAAGTACAGGGCAAAATGGAATTGAAGCCTGGGGAATTCGATGCTTGTGTCCCATGTGGACTGTAAAACCAAGGGAATTAAGATCACTTTTTTAATTTGTCAGGATTATTGTCGTATCATTTACTTAAAACTAGGGGAAGGCACATATGTTAAGCAAGACTTTGAAAGCAAAATTAAGGTAAGTAAGCGCGATTCTGTCAGTAAAATTAAATAAAAGTCACGAATTTCTATTGTCGCATTTGTAATCAGTGCAAGCATTTTTTTGCACGTTTACTCCGTGCTTTACATTTGTTGTATTTCATTGTTGGAAGCAAAGCTGAGTGGTAATGATAAGGAAGCGTTAAGGTGATTGTCCACTATCACTAAGTTGTCTAGGTTGGTAGGTTAGCAATGAGATTTGTGTAAAGTGTTCATCATTATATTTTACGCGAGAAAGGATGTGCCAGTAGTCGTAGACGTGAAGAACGTTGTAAGCTTTTATTGGTTTGCTATCTCAAGATTAAAAAACCAAGTATGTTGAAGAACAGCGATTGTTTCTATAGGCGCGTCTGTTATGCTACTGGAGGTCTATAACGGTTTCTACCAGTTGAGGCACTCTTCACTTCGAGCTGTCACCATTTTTTTCCTTAGATATAAGCCCAAAGCTTTAGGCCTAGCCTTCAGCTGCGCGATAGCCAACCTCAACTACCCCATTTTCACTCTACCTGTGCTCTCAGACTGGCTGATCCTGTTGTCCTTTTGCACTTTTATCAAAATACTCCACATTTGTCACAGGCCTGGAAGCACCCTCAACCGTCGTTTTTTGGGTTTTAGGATCAGGCCATAGTGGTCGACATCAGCTGCGGTATGCTGCGCAAACATTTTGAACATACACCTCGAGGAATGTGAAGTGGTGCGTATCCTAGGCGTGTAGAATTAGTAGTGAGTGGGTCGTCTAGGAACAACCAGTAACGTGTTCAGCTGGTTACCTTTGAGGTACAAAGCCTCATCCATCGCAAATGACTAAGCCAGTTAGCAAACTGTTGGCAAGTAATCCAAAGTAGTAAGCACAAAAGCGGAAGATCACTAGAATAGGTCAAGATGAAACTGCGTCAAATTTGCACAGTCTTGGATTTCATCTAATCCAACTCTCATATCGAATGCAAAAGAAGGCCACGGGGGAACTGAAGGCTGAAACAAACCCAATTACTAAAGCAGAAAAGATTAACTCAAGTCGTCGCCTTTGCATGACATTTCAAGCATAATCAAAAATAAGAGAGCACTCACAGAAAGCACGTTTAAATGCATTTGAGAGGAGCATGTCAAATCAATTTTATGAGGTGTGAACAGTCCCAACTTTCACTTTAAACAGTAAGCAGCAGTAATGTCTCGTCCTTTGTTTACACCAAAATATAGCATTATTATCATATGCAGAGATAATGGCTCCGATATCAACAACTAATTACGTTTTTTGTAATCTGAGTATGCATTTCCCACATCTTAAAATGAAGATGGCAAGGGTTGCTGTGGTGGAGACGGTGTTTGCAAGAGCAATTGAAAAAGTTAAATGCAATCGAATATCAAGTGTGTGCTTCTACTGGACTTACTATCAACAAACTTTTCGGAAAATCACAATATGGAGAAGGAATCGTCAATCCATTAGGACGTCTATCACTTATTAAACGCATGCCAGTACAGTTTGTGTTTAGGACTAATAACAATTTATGACAGCAGTCTTCATCGTTTGCAATTGGATTTGTCGGCAAACTTTATTGGTCATTGAAAACTTGAAATTTCGAAGCTGCAGATTACCGGTATAAGTTTTCAATGAGTGAACGATGATGGTTTGCGATTCTCGAGTATCAATGCGAACTTCTAAGTGGGGTCTTCTACCCAGTGAGAAGGCCAGGACACTAATCACTCGGCACAAGTTCACATCCAACACGTCCGCGATATCCAACAGATCAGCCCAATGTAATTGCAACAAATTTTATGCGTTTCGAAATACCTGATATTTCTGTAAAATGTTGTCACTTTTGGAGGTACCGACATAAAATAGTCGAAGCGAGGAAATGCATTCTAGTTCAGGCAGCAGATAAGCTTAAAGGACATTGCAACAGGGCTTATACAAACCTGACCTTTACACCAGCGAATTGCTCGACATCTTGTACCGCAATGGGAACCAATGTGCTACAAGAGTTACATAATTACTTGAAGAAAGAGCCCAATCCTCTAAGCAAAGTAGTTATTTTTAGACCTTGTCTTATAATTGGCGCTATTTTAGAGGGCGTGACGGCCAAGTTGCTTTAATCGAACAACAAATACGTTGCAGTTTTGTTGCGAGAAAGAAAAGTGGTCGTAAATGAGGGAGTGTACTCACTTTTTAACGGTTATGAAATGCTATCTGCTGGCCAAGATCATTGCGGTTGGTCATTTGTTATTATTAGTTTGAACGCCCACAACTTGCCGCCAATGAACCAACTAGGTCTTTGTGGTGACGGCATTAAGCAAAACAAATGGTAACCACTAAAATATTTTCCTACTGCTTCCTTTTAGCATTGTAAAAATTAGAAAAGCTTCACTATTTGCAACCTGGGAAGCTGTGGTGCTTATTATCCAAAAAGGAACAGCAGTTGTAGTGGGAAAATTTTCAATATGTTGGACTTTAAAAAATATATGTGATCGCTCCTTGGGGTCGCTGACGTTGTAGTGTGAGGGAAGGCATTTGACGTGGGAAAGGGAGGGGAACAAGTTATAACCTGTACAGTTCCTTGACTGGAGTTTGATCGCTGTGTGCACTTCAACCCGACTTGTTTACAAATGCTCCAGACAAATGTGATGGAAGGATGGGAGTTTCCTCGTGGAATAAGTAAGTTTGCCTTTGATCCTATTGCAGTCGAGCACGCCAATAAGCTTAACAGGCATTAAAAAAAGTGGTAAGGGACATTGGGATGGGCAAAGTACATCAGTGGACTACGCCCAACGATGACAGTGATAAGATTCAGGTCATTTTGCTACACACTCTGGGCTAATTAAGTCGAAAAGGAGGTCACGGGTTAAAAACCTGGACACTGATGGATATGAATTTAAAAGGGGCAATAAAGGATTGGTGCAGGTAGAAAAGTTAATCCACAAGGTAATTTATTGCTTTCAACTAATTAGGAGCGAAATATCCTCACGGAGTCAGTGGCTGCACTGCCATTGACAAGTCCACAAACCAGTAAAAGTCATTTAAAAGGCTAACTTAAGAAGGAATTCCAGTAAATGATAAATTATGGCAAAGTGTATCCTTAATTCTTATTCTAAACCGTCAACAAACAAATTTAAAGAAGCAGACGCAAAAAAACGGCTTTATAAATGTGAACAAGCATTGGTCTGTTAGCATGAGTGGATAAAATAGCCCTAAAATAGCAGTAATCCCTGCCTTTCTTAAAAAGTACTTAAATTCAATTCGCTTGTCTAACTTTTGTTTTTGGAAAGTAAAGGTGCATGTGCATTAAAGTGAATTGACTAGAATAATTCATTCAAATAATGATGACTTAATTGTCTCTCTGAGGCGGGCCAATGGAAATGGCAAACTGCAGAGAACTGCGTGAAACGCTTTGGGCCACTTCAGAAAGGCGAGTTAGGCCTCTTTCAGCTTTGTCACACCAAATCATTCGCCTACTTCTGAAGTCCTTGCATCCCTACCCAAGACCGATGGTATCATTCATTTCCTTTGGCCTGTCATGAGGGGAAAGCATTGCAAATCAACTCACTTACTAAAGAGTCAATGTAAACAATGCACTACGGTTTGAATGACTAATTGTGGATAATAAATGTACGACTTGGTAAAATTTGCAGTAATTTGTGCCAATAGGCAAATCAACACCACCCCATCGACTTAAAGATTAAAAATAAGCCATCAATAATTGTTCCATTTATTACAATTTCATGCAAGTAATGCGAAATTGGCTTTAATTAATGGGTTTTTAGGACATTTTGAGGGTGAAAAGGTAGGCATTAGCATCCATTTAAGTGTTATGATGCTTGTAGTTCAACGTTATTATCCGCCTTCTTGTGCACTACTGCAAGGTGGCACGCCTTTGGTGTCGGCAGTACTTACTGTTGCTCCCTCTCCTTGATTCCGTAGCCCCATCAGCACGTTTCTTGCCGAATAATAAAAAGGTGCGTCAATGTCGATTCGTTCCCATGTGTGGTGATGCCCTCCATTAACGAACGACTCATTACTTTGGCAAAAACTGAGACATTTGAGAAGGAAGTGAAAGCTTTCCTTGCTACAGTCTGATTGTCCCTAACGGAAGGGACATGTAAAGGACACGGGAGCAAGGAGAGAATTGACCGGCGAAAATTAACTTTAGCCATACTAATTTTTGGTTATTAATAAGGCACCTTTAATTATGACCTGAATTGCCAACAAACACGTCACCATCTTTTGTGATGACGACCACTCTCAACAGTTTTACGGGTAATTTTGTACAACATTGAGGCATAATTTGTAATAATGGAGTTTAATGCAATCATCGTCCAACTTCCAAATGAGTAGAAATAAAAGCTTTCATATTCAGCGTGATCCAATTTGCACACATACAATGACCAGTTTTTCCCGATCTGGCAAAGATCAGCCTTTATTTGTGCACGTAATTATGTATCCCAATTTGGTGCAGTCTCCATTCGCAATAACTTGAATTTTATGTTCCTGCCGCATTGATAAAAAGAGCGTGACTACAAGGTCTGTGTTCAGCTTAGCAGACCGCGGCGACCCACCCGAATACGCTCGAAACTAAAAAAAGCATTAATGAAAACAGTAATGCCAAAAAAGAGCACTGTAAAAAATAGAAATCTGCAGCTTTCTTCTTCTTCTTTAAAGGTAAGCAGTTTATAGCTTCACTACTATAGTAGGTTGTGAATTGGGTAGTGATAAATTCTACGAGGTCTCGTATTATTATTAAAGCAGCAAACGCGACAGTTCCAATTAGGATAGTTTAACAGTATTGCAAAAATAAAGGGGATGCAAAATCGGGCACTCCGATTCGCTAGCCGTTTAATTTTATACCTAGCTTTAATATATGAAGAGCCATAATGGTACCCATCATGTGGTCGCGAATTCTTATTGGCAAGTTAGAATGCCGCACCATACACGAGCCGCCTCGAAAACATCCAATCCCTAAATGCATTTAAGGTCAGCAGTCAATAGGATTCGAATCTAAAATTTTAATTTCCTAAAGGAAAGACGTTTCTGCTAGCATGGTGGACTGCTCCGATGTAGTGAACACTCTATTCACGCTGGTTGCATGCGTTCGTTTTTTCGTCTCTCCTTTGCTTTTTATACTTGGCGTCGCTGCTAACATGATGGTGTTTTATCTCTTTCTGACGAATAAACCCATCACTCGCTACAATCTGTATCCAATTGCTCTGAGTATCTTTGAATCCATCGTTCTCCTGCTCAATGCATTTATTGATGACTTCTTGGGCCGTGGCCTTTACTACTTCTCCAATGGTAAAGTTCGTATCAAAGTCGACACCGCTTCCTTAGCAGCATGCCAGTTTTTCGAATTTGCTGAATCATGGAGCAGTTTTGTGGCAGCATACATAATGCTTGCTTTTGGAATCGACAGAGTACTCTCCATCGGTCTTCCCCACCGATTTCAGCGAGATCGCTATATTGGCGGGACTATACTGATATATTTTGGAATCGTGGTGGTCGGAGCTGCACTTAGTGCTCCCATTGCCGCAGGCTCCGAATTGAAGTACGAAAATCAGGCTACAACAAAAGTGTGGTTTCCAGAAGCTACGAAAAGTAAGCCGCCCTCTGGCCAACTTTATAAATAATCACTAGACAGACGAAATATAATGGCTTAAATTAGTGGTTATATTCTTGAGGAGTACAAATTGATGTCAGAATAAGCACTGTCTTGAACCCAACATTAAAGTATTTAACAATGTATCCACTACATTTTTAACACTCATTGGACGTAGTCTTATTCCTCATTCTAACCTAGTCTATTTCCCAATGAACAGTACACAAGTATTTGCGGCATACCAATCACCTTTAAGACAACAGCAAAAATGGTGCTGTCTTAGTATTTCCGTATTCTATGTTTAGGTTTTGCGATGTCCGCTTGATGGCTCTATAGATGTGGCACATATATTTCATGTCTACCAGCACTCAGCCTTTTTGAAGTTGTCCGAGACGAAAATTGAAGGAAACGTTTTTCATCAATTTACTTCTTCTCCCTGCCTTACTAGCGTCTTCCACAATCAAGGTTAACATTTGAGAATGTGACAAAGGATTCCCAGATTTTCCTCAAATACGCTTCTTTTGCTAACTAGGAGTTGTTTGATAATAAATTTAAGGGAAACTCACCTACGAACGTGTGACTGCCCAGAGCCGAAGAAACACTTTAATAATTTTACAAGGTCGGGTTCTTAGCACGCATCAGGTTCCTCGAGAAACGTTCCATACATGTTGGAGAATGGGACCAATGATATTTGAGACAGCAATTTTTAAGGGAACGTATAGCTCTCAGTTACTAAAACTTTGAGTTTTTACAAGTTATTTTGCTTTAAGTCATTTATTTAAAACTGGGCCCCGCCTGTTCGTGAAACCTAGCTTGGACAGTAAAAAACCATGTGACATTAATGTCGCCTAAAACAGCAATTCATTTAGTTATGGGTTGGGGTGACGCGTTTGCAGGCCTCTCCATAGTCTGCCAGGGCTGCTTTATCACCTTAGGAAGGGTATTTAAGATAAAATTGGAGTTAGCGGCTCCGGTCCAGATCTAGCATGTCACTCAAGTATAGCGCGTGACATATTTAATTCTTTCTAAGCCAGCATGCAAATAGCCGATGCGCACAAGGCTTTGGGATACATTAGGTTTATGCAGAGAAACTTTCAAATTGAGAGTTCAAAGATCAGTAACCCCAAAAGAACATTTCACCATTATTACTGACGCAGTTTCGATAATGGCTCAAAGACTTTCGGCATGATAAAGGGATTGCCACTAATGCTTTTTTCACAATAATACTCTGAAAGTTGACAAAGCTACTATTCACAGAACCTAAAACTAGCAAATATTTCATTTGGATTAGAAAATATCCAAATCTTACCAGCTAGGAGCGTCTTCGACCACAAATAAACGGCAAATAAAAGTTAGGCTCATTATGCACGTCATGAAATTTATTTTGCGCAAATTTATTCAGCCCCAACCATAAAAAATGGTTGTAAAATGAGCATCACTTTGGTTAGGATCAAAATTTATGAGCAGCAGAAAGTCATGTTGCAAATCTAGTGAACTATTAGGTGATAGAAACTTATCTTGAAAGAGAAGTCTATTCTTTCCATCCCTTTTCAATGCAAAATGTCCTCCCCAACACTCCCCGTTCCACGACGTTACAGAGCAGTCTGGTCTGCAAACCTGCTGGTCCATTCATGGGGTGCATTCCAGTCCCCAAAATGCCAGCTGGACTTAGTCTCGGTACAGTGCCATGCTGTGATCTTTCGGGGCGAAGTTTCTTGCGGTTGGTAGGTGGCTGTTTAGTGGAAGAATACAAAACCTGTTCCAATTGGTTATATGAAAGATCGTATCCATCTACAAATGTATATTACGTCTGTGCGCCCTGTGTTGAATGCCAAAAATCCAGTTCAACTGAATAAACATTTTCATGATGCTAAAGATGTTGCTAAAAATGAATACCACTGACCTAGTTCGTTTAGTAATCCTGACTACAAATCTGCATCAGCTTAAAACTAGTCGGTTTGGTGCTTTGTATCATTGACAAGTGACCTCAATGCACTATAGCTTTATGCCACGTGATTACAGACCATGGGAGGAGAGGGAAGGTTCTCTCAAGTTCCTAAGCTAATCTACTGTCGTATATGTTGTCAAAACAAATCCCAAAAGTAGCATACTTTTGATATCTGAATGAATTCTTAAGCCTTGAGTACATTTTACTTAATAATAGATGCAAAAACTATGCCTTGGAGATAAAATTTTCGCATGCAAAACAGTCCTCCTTATCACTCGTCTGGGGGCTATGCTTGTCCAGGAAATTGCTGTCTAGCACAATGGATTTTGTTCAGCAAGCAATAAATAAGCTGTAGTACAAACTCAAATGCTAAAAAAAATAGCTTTTCTTGACCATAAATGACGTGTCAGCTTGGTCATTGTGGCATGTGGTCGAAAAGTTGTTACCTCTCGTACTGTTAGCAGAGAACCAGCACCTACTCTGCCAAAGTAAATTGGTGATGACATTCACTTGACTTTTAGTCTCGCAGTAGGAACTAGTGCGATTTAAAAATAAACGCCCCTACAAATGATACACTTAAAGGACCTATTAACCAAATTTTTCCGATTCCTAAAAATAATTGTTGTCCAACCGCGGGACATCTGACAACAAGTGCGACGTGGATAACCTGTAGCTATTAATAGAGAGAGTCTCTAAAAGCACTTCATCAGAATGAGGGGTTTCGCAAGTCCACCCTAATGGTTATGTGTTAGTTAGGACGGCGCTAAATATCAGCGTAACAAATTCAAAAGTCTAATCAACGAACTGACTAATGTTAGTTTTGAAAAATTGGATTCATCGGACAAAATCGCTTAGACTGAGGAAAGGACTAGCATGAAAGTGGTGGTGTCTTTTTCCGACTTATTTATCAGTAAATAATGCATTGACATTGGTAAATCAGTAGCACTTATATAATTCCAAACGTGTGTAGCATTCTGTGGGCAATCAAATCATAAAATAAAGGCTCAATGGTATTCACCACCTTGTAAGTACCGTTTAAAAAGGTGTAGTTTTACCTAAAACAGTAAGAAATAAAGAGCAGCGTCATATCTACTTACATTCCTCAATCTTGGATTTTACTTTATTTCAGATGTCAGTACGATGGTAGTTTGTACGCTTAGCATGCATAAAGGAACAGGGTATTACACAAAGGTGAACGTGACGGTCATCACTTTTCTCATTCCAACATTTCTACTCGTAATCATTAACTGTATCATTATTGGACAAATGGTCAAATTCTTGCGTCGACGAAAGAATCTTTTCGCTGTCCAGAATATGCGCAGAAAATCACATCAAATTATCAGTGATCAAGGAGAAAACAGGACGGAATTGAGGAGGGTCATTACATATCTTCTCATTTCCTTTGTTTCCTTCGCCTGCACACTCCCCTTCACCGTTACCATTTGCGTTCGTGCAGGCCAGGATTCAACGACGCCACGTTGTGAGTCCAGCGTAGTCGCCGAATTAAGTCGTCTCTTCAACTCCACCAAGGACATTCAATACGCCTGTCACGGGTACACATACATCTTTTTTTTTAAATTCTTTCGCAACCGACTCAAGCAGATGTGCTCGAGAATGCAAGGATACTGCTGCTGTAGAGTCAACAGAGTTCTGGCGAAGAAAAACCGTAACGCCGAAATTACTCAAGTGACCCACACTAGTCCAAAGTAATATTTTGTACATCCTTCTCCCTTGCGTACAATTATTATTTGTTTGTGTTTGTTTGTTTACTTGGATTACTAGTTTTAACAGTCTTTTCTGATCTAACGAAGTACTCTTAACAGTCACAATTTTCTTACTAATAGCTGTATTTTTCTTCCCCGTCGGGTGCAGGTTTAGCCCGCAGAAAGTCATAGCAATAAAGCGCATATTTACAGGTCTACTAACCCATTCCTTTATAAGAAAATGTAATGTGACAGTTTTTCACATAAGTAACAGAGCTTAT
>UYWX01000204.1:0-25861 GCA_900622495.1 Hydatigera taeniaeformis
ACGTCTGTGCTTTCATCTTAAGGGTTTTTTTGAGAAAGAAGACTATTAATTCTCTCTTCCCGAGAAAATTATTGACTCTTATTAAAAAACTACTATTAATGATTAAAGTGAAGAGATTGGTAAAGCTGGCATTGGTTGTGCGTTTAACTGACATAGTGACACCATCCTGTGGCTGAAATATAAACTCATGGAAAATCGGGATACTGATTGCACTGTTGATAAGTGCAGGTCTTCATGCTGTTAGTGTGTTGAGCGTTTTACGAGGAGTGTATACAACTTTGGCCATGGTTTGAAATTTTTCTATTTGCTTACCTATGCTATGACGAGGGCTGCTGACTGTCCGCCTAGCGGTTCGTCCGTCCTCAGGCAAAATAAGTCGCATGAAACCTTTTGCCTAATTCGGGGAGAAATTTCAAATGACTACATTTATTCGTCGCAATCTCCTCCAGAAGGGTTGAGCTAGAATAATTTTTGATGGCTGGCCTTTCGTATATTTGCCTACTTTCCTTTTTTGCCCAGGTTTTCCACAAAATCATCACCACCGGTCATCAATGCCTGCAGCCCCTCTTCGACTGCCTCATTACAATTATCGACAACGGTAAGTTGGTCCTACTTAGTGCTGGAGTGCAAAATGACTGAAAGTCGAAATGTATTTCCTCAAGTGCTCTCTTTTGAGCGTCTTTTCTGGTCCTTTTCCCGATTACTTGTCTAATTCCGATATCACCATGCGGTAGGTGTTGTAGAGTTCATATACAAGCTATTAACAAAGGTTGTGCGTTGTTTTGGGAGGGGAAAAGCATTTTAATGAATCCAAACTGCTTGTCGAGGCGAAAATGTCGTTGGTGGTGAAAAGACTCAATGAAAAGTGTTTGTCTATCTTAGGTCCATTTGATACAGCAATCAAGTAATGAAAACAGACAGGGAGATTGTCATTGCCTTTGTGAAGTAGGCGGTTGGTGAGCTCCTGAGAGTTTTTGTGATAGCATTTCTATTATTCTCGTAGTGTCACCCTATGTGAAAAGCCTATCAATGATCTCAGCCTCCAAATTGATGCATCTGACGGAAGCATTTAGTCAACCTTGGTTTCTCTTCTCATCTCCCAACAACTACCAACTGGTGCTTTTCCTTCTGGAAATCTTTAACAATATTATTCAATATCAATTTGATGGTGAGTCCTACCACACTTCTCTGGCTTCTGCCGTCAAATGATGGGAATTTTTATGGTGTCAAATTCATCCTTGATGCCTTTGGATGGACAATTGTTATCCTTAAAATTTATTATCGTATTTAAAATGCAACTCTTGGGTACTGCTCTCAGCGGTTCAACCATCCACCGTTCTGCTGCAGTTGCTGCGAGGCATTTAGCGCGTTAAAATCATTTCCTAATCAAGGAAGATCACGAGGTAGTTCTGCATATATTTAGGTTGATGTGGACTTCCAGGTGCTTATTGATGTTCTATAACGATCGCACTTTTTATCAGGAGGATTTCATTAATAGACTCTATGGAAGGTGGACATTGTGAGGCAAAATCTTAATCAAGTCAGGCATACGCATGTAAATAGTATTTGTGTGCCTCGTTTATAGGAAACTCCTGCTTGGTCTACTCCATTATCCGCAAACGGCAGGTCTTCTATCAGCTGGCCAATTTACCCACTACCGATGAGGAGATTCGAGAAATCCTCATCAAACACAGCGGTCTGCATCGACATTTTGAAGCTCCACCGGACACTGATGAAGAAGATGAAGTGGAAGATCGAAAGGAGGAAGGTGAGGAAGGCGGGAACAGCGAAGACGTTTTGGAGAACGAAACAAAGGAGAAAGGCTCAGAGTTCGTTTCTGCAGACGTTGACCAATCCTCTCAATCTGCATCGTCGAACAACGAAAAGACAGAAGAGATTAAAAATCAAAATGAGAAGGAGAGGAGGGGGGTAAATAGAGGTTTCTAAAAACGGTGATGCTATTGTACTACGTCTCAGCTTTAATGAAAGTGTGCGGGTGGTAGTCATAAGTCAGCACATTTTCTTGTGTCTCTTGGTGAACTAAGGTTCATTATGTTTACAGGCCTCAAAGGAAGTCGCGTCGGGAGGACTACAGACCAGCCTGGTGGGCACACCAAGCCTCGCTAGTATGACGGACAGTCGACCAGCCGTGGGTGAGGCGACCACAGTGCTCTCTGGCGATCATCACCTACATTCCCATGAGGGAGAGGGGATCTCCTCGACCAACTACACTCTAATGTCTACTTCTAACACTGTCACTGGCAGCAGTTCCACAGAAGCCACTGGAAGTCGTCAACTAGAGGCCACTTTCGCTATCGATGTATGCTTGAATACTCACTGCATTTGCTGCCTATATTATTACTGTTTTTAAGTAGATTTACAAACTCGAAAAGGCAACAACTTTCCAAACAAACCGATAGCACCAAACGTCTTACTTACGTCTAGCTGAAAGGCGTATCATCAATGTCTACTCAGACTTGTTTATTTGGCTTAAATTTGGATAACTTTTAGAATGAAGGAGTTTTAGAAAATTGGTAGTGCAGGAAGCGTGCACATGATTTTGTGATACTGGTGTGGATACCGAAAGGATCTTACAATTTTGTTTTTCGTTGCTTGCCAAAATTGCGTAGACTGCAGAGACCACTGAATCAAAGGAAAATGAGAGTAAGCCGCAAGAAAGAGGGTGGAAAGAGGAGGTTACAAGAGGAACGACGAAGTCAAAAACTGAAAAGGAGGGATCAAAGGGAGGTAATGGAAGTTCGCGCCGCCGACCGACTTCTACTGTTCCTTGGCGTCCCACGGCACGTTGGGTGTCAACTTGGCACGAGAAGCTGCCGCTGCAAACGATCATGCGGCTCTTGCAAGTTCTTGTACCTCAGGTGGAGAAAATATGCATTGAAAAGTTCGTCTCCTCTTTATCCATAAACAGAAATTCCCGTTTCTTTAATGTGTGCTGTTTGATATCTCAAGCTTGTAACGAGAAAGTTAAAATTTATTGTGATCAAAATCCATCTGGAGATGCGTGCCGATAAAGCAGATGTACTTTAGCTTTCATTTTCTGCTTCTACAGGTCCCTGAAAGATGAACCAGAAATCCTCAAATTCTTACAGAATGGCACTCTTGTTGGCCTTCTGCCGGTGCCACATCCAATTTTGATTCGAAAGTACCAGTCTAACGTAGGGACCACTGTCTGGTTCCGTACTTACATATGGGGAGTGGTCTACCTTAGGTCGGTCTCTTTGTCAGTGTTAGTTCTCCTTTTACCTTTGCTTATCCTCCCATTTGAATGTCTTTGTGCATCCCCCCATCGTCGTCTCTGTTTGATTTTTTCCCTATCTACACCTTCCGTGTGTTCGCTAGCCACAGCTATCCTAACCTTGGGGATCTTTTTACAGAAACTCAGACCCACCCATTTGGTTTGACACCAACGTTCGTCTGTTTGAGGTTCAACGAACTTAGAGGCCTTCGTTCACTTACATTTGCCACTCTCTCCTGTCCACAGTTCGTGCGTGCAATTTTGATTACTCTCAGCGTTGCATCTCGTCAAAAGGACTTCAGCTGTCCTTAGGTTTTCTGAAGTATTTCACACATTTCTTGTATTCCCCTCTCATATATTAGCCATTTATGTGTTTATTCGCCAGACATTGTGACAAATTAGCCCTCCTCATCCCTGCGCAAAATTGATCATGGCCCATGCGTTTCTCCTATCATCTCTGTAATTCTCTCTGTGATACATTTGCTCTTCGTGTCCTCCCCTTTGTTGTGTTTGTCTGGGGCCCTCATGTGCTGGCTGATTTTCTAGCGCTCGGAACATTAGTCCTGACTTTTTTTTTGCTGTCCACGTTGATTTTTCGCTTTCAACAGGTACCTCGTTGTGGAAGCGCAGATTATTGTTGTCTCACGGTTATATCGTAGGATAAGGCCAGGGAATCCTTGCCTCTGTCCTCTTATGAAAGGCAGGCTCACACTGAACGTGTTGGAATATTAACTAGCGTTGGTTCTGTCAATAGCTTTCTCTTCCTCGAACTTTGTCTGGCAGCACCATTGGCAATGTCCCAAGAGGGTGTTATTGAATGCTGTCTGGGTGATGACGATGGAACGATAGAGTTATGGGGGAAATTGTTGGGAGAATGAGTGATAGGAGTGGCTCGATGACTAGATGTAGCGCTGGACCAGTTTGTGAATAAAACGTCTAAGATTTGCAACCACAGTTAGCCCATAGAGGATTCTTCCGGCCACGACATTTTTCTGCTGTTGGAGGTAACTTACAGGAGGTGCTAATTTAAAAACAGAGTCTTTTCTTAGTAACGATTCGCTATTTGTCACACTGAAAGAAATTACAGCTTACGAATAGACTGAATTACGCGGTAACATGTAAAGATTGCCCATTGGAACCTCAAAAGTAAAGGAATTCCAAAGGTGCTCCAATAAGCTGCCTGTTTAACTTTCGATGGGTCTACCTTCTTTGGCTACAAACAAGCCACAGCTGTTACAGTGATTGCTTTTCTTTTGATACACGTAGCCCCTGAGTTCACAAAGGTTGTAGTTCCGTACTCCAGCGTGGCCTTTGGATCATGCTAGCAGCTTGATGAAGATAAATGCGTAGGAAATATCAATTTTACAAAACTATTTCAGTCCCGATCGTTCGATGAATAACTTTGTACATAATTTGCTTTACCTGTGTACCATTGTTCGGTGCAGTGCAGAATGAGGGCTGTGCATTTTCATTTCTTGATGTAACTTAGTGTCGAAAAGGACATTCTCTTCCAACAAATTCGGTAGATGCACTGAAAGATTCAATTCATGGAGCATCTAACGCGCGAGCAGTTTCGAAATTATAAACTGGGTTGCGCTGCATATCGCGAGAAAGCAAGAACGGTCACTGATGGTGCGGCTTAAAAGGACAGGGAATGTGTGGCGCACGGGCTCCCGATCTCATAGAGGCCATATGACCTCATGTAATGTGGGTTTTGGATCACCGTAATAGCATTCTAACCATCGTAACGATGTCTACACATGCATCCCAACTTCTCACACGAACTCGGCTCCTGTGAGTACATAACCTCGGATACGATCGTAAAGGATGTCACCACTGAATGCAGAGTTACTTTCATGGACAATGGGCCAAGCACAATTATAATCTTCCCACCAATCCAGTCAATGTGGGACTTCTTTGATAAATATTTATGTTTGCTTTGATGCGCATTAAAAGTTCCGAGAAAACCAAATGTTGAAGCAAAAGAATTTAACCTCATACTACAAGTACGTGAAATAAAAGCGCTGGTTTATGCATATGTTATAAGAATAAACCCCTTGTAGCCTTTAAAAAGTAATTTGTTATGACCGGTTAAAAGGTTCTGATCGCCACCCGCTTCACTTGACCTTTGACGGTGGGCTTTTTGCGTCTGGTGCTTCTTAGTCCACCTCTCGTAATGTATAATTAGGCTGAAGCTTTAGAAAATTTCACATTATTTGTTAGAAATGTCGGAGAACCATGAATTTTTGGAAGCAGATCTGATCAGCAGCCACTTTAGCAATGAGAATGATGTTAACTTACTTAGTTTGTCGTTCGATATCTGTGCGGAGTTCGAAAAAGTTGTCGAGAAGTTCGGCAGAGATTCCTTTATTAACCTCGGGACACTTGTGGCTAGAGCTATGGACTCTCTGCATGAAGTGCATAAACAGAGAGATAAAATTATTGGCGAACTGGATAGGCTTAAGCATAATCATGCTCTCCTTCTTACGAAGTATGAATCGGAGAAGACTGAACTGAAAATTCTGGAGGAGGTATGTAAGAACTTGGTCCTTCTACACACCAATTCAGCGTGTCTTTGATCTCGAGGACACACTTCAGGACAAAGGCAAGGTGATTGAGGGGCTGAAGTCCTCATCTGCGTCGGCCAAGAAGCTGCTTGAAATGAAGCTGAAAAATGCAAATGATAACAGTTAGGTTCCTTCATTCTGTGAGATCTTTGGTAGTTTCACGACTTGAAGAAAGAGACAAGGAGCTTCAAGCGACTTATGATAATCTTCGGCAGCGATATGGTGATCTCTTTCGAGCTCACGTTGACTTGATGGATCGTCTCCGCGTCTCCACAAATGGCGACGATATTCCGACCTCTTCAACAACTAAGCTAAAGGTGCAGTCGCCTGAGTTCGAGCCATGCTCTTCCACCACCGCGGCTGTTGGTGCCATCAATCCGCTGATGCTGATATCTCACAAGGGTGATTCTCCGTACGATTGGGGTAATTATTCTCCTACATCGCCGCTCCAGTCTTCGTGAAACCTGGTTCTTGGTATCCTACCTTTTGCATACCTTAAAGGTGTTCAGCATCGCTTGCATCATGGCTCTGTAGATGTCATCCCCGAAATTTCGCTGGATACTGATGGCTCACCATTTTCAAAGTGAGTTCCTTTGGTATGGACTAATTTCATTCTAATGGATTACTGAATTGGCTATCTCTGAATTGGTACGCTTCCTCAGAGTAGGAAAACCCATTAACCTAGTTTGAAGTAGGACAGGATTCAGCGCGACATTGTGATTTTCGAAATGTTGCTTAGCAAATATTTAACAAGTCAAAATCTTAGATTACAAGTTAATCGTCTGCTGTATGATTTCAAATGGCTCGTCGTTAGTTTTTTGCATTAATCTTTATCATCTTGTTCAATTTACACATTTAATGCCTCACATATCAAATGGAATACGGCTGAGACGTTTGTTAGTTCTATGATCTATTATAAAGCATTAATAGTGCTTAACCTCTATTTTTTTATCCAGACTCTCAGCTGACGAAAATTACGATGATGCGTCTAATTCCGAGGAAGATAGTGAGTCATTTTACAAATAAGTAATTCTGTTCTTCGTTTTGTCCCATGAATTTCAGCGAATCTTTCAGACACCTCTCCTCTACCGTCGCTTCCGAAGGACAGTAATACCAAAGAATTTAGTAAGCATTTTCGGTTTATCCGCCCTTTGCTCAAACGTCGACTTTAACGTCTCTTTATTAGTGCAATTTACTCTTTTTAAGACTTTGGGTGTTAATTCTATTTCCTTTCCTTTCATCAGACGCCAGTAAGGAGGTGAGCAAATTGGTAAACGACTTCAACGAACTGGAGAAGACCAAGTGAGTTCCGATTCTTCCTGCTTGTCACTACGTTTGCCCTCCATCCGCATAGAGCAATTTGCCGTTTTACAGTAACGCTCTCAAGGTTGTCATTAGTGACCTGCTGACAAATATGGAAGATTTGAACAGGTAAGCGCCGTTCTCCTTCTCTCACTCAAGAAGTAGGTAGATGAGGCCTTATGAACTTCAGTTCGGTCATCGATATGAGCCAATTTTTTACCTTGATAGTGAGAAACTTGAGTTGAAAGAGACACTAAGCCAGATGCAAATATCTCGCTCCAGTATGCATTTGCACATAAAGCAACTGGAAGAGGACAATGCTCGACTGAAAAGGGAACTCTCTGAGGTACAGGAGGCACAGAAGCAAGTGCTGATGGTGCGTGTGTGCTTTCTTATTTCGACTAATCACCTTGCTTGATTGTATCTTAAGTTTATATCGCAAACTTTGCCATTGTTTCATCATGACAGAACTCAAAATGTTTACTTGAATTTAAAAGCTGACTTCATTCATCATCATCTTCATTTGAAGCTGCCCTTTGTGTATCACTTCTTTTCTTGTACATCCGGTCATTACCATGTCCTTCGTCTCTGGCTTGGTTTTGCTATGCTTAGTGTTTATTTGATCGTTTATTTTTAAGTCTATTGAGTAATTGTTTCGCCCTCTTCGGTATCCACCTCATTCGTTTTGATTGCTGGTGGGTTATCTGTACTCCATTTTTCCTTCAATTTTCGCCAAGCAGCAGGCCAGTCTTTAACTGTTTCACCTAATTAAATGGGTGACTAAATGGGTTATATTATGGTAATTCTCACTTAGATATTTGAATATCCTCTTCACGTTCCTTCAGGTTCGCTTGGACAGCACCTGACGAGAAGAGTCGTCAATATCCTAGTGTCAACCCAGAAAATTTACGAGAATCACTCAATTCAAAATCAAGTTGATGCGAATCTTGTGCGGTTCCATTTTAAATCGGTTACCGGAATGGGGACATCCCAATATGACTTTGCATTTGCAGGTTATCTTTCGCGCTTTGTTAGCCTGGTTGGTGATTGAATGGTCACAAGTGCTCTTCATTGCTAAACTTCGTGCCATTTACAAACTACTGCCTCGTTAGCGTATTCACATATTTGAAAACAATGCAACTAAGCTGGGTAGAGTCGCCTCCCTAGTAAGGTTGGCAAATTTTATTGCTATATAATTCTGGAAGCTTTTTTGTTTTAAAATGGGGTTTAAATGAAGTGGAATTTAGCAATATTATGATCTCATTTTTATTAAGACACTTTCCAGAACTCGAATAGTCCTCATTTCTTATTTACCTTGGCGGTCAATTTGGTTTCACCACATTTTCCCCTCGATTTGCCGGTGCACTTTAAACGCACTTGTAACCTGAACAACAAGAAGCCGTGTCAACAGCCTCTGACGTTCTTTTGCAAACGAGTTTTTGAAGGTCCTTCAATTTTTTTGGTTGTCATTGGAACATTGTGTTATAAGGAAAGTTTGAACTCAAAGCACACCTCGCCTTATGCTTTGGCATCCTTTGCGTTGCTGTGAGTTTTCGGCTGTCTTAAATGCAGATTGAGATGTTCAAAAACAAAATTCGCTTTACTTGTACTTATCAACTAACACGTGGTGGAGTCCGCTTTCCGAACCAGTGATGAAGAATGTGTGCCAAATATGCATAAAGTCCTAATTTGCCACCAATTTCGTCATGTCGCTCAGAGTGGCGAGTGTCAAAAGCAGATGGTGATGAAAGGTAGTACTCGAAATGCAGGTTCGTAATGCTCATTCAGGCCTAGAAACGGATGCATGGCACACAAATTCAGATGTGGTTTTGTTGTTTGCGTCTGAAGGAGTTGGACGGTAGGTGGCAAGAAAATCAGGAAAACTTTTCATACTACTGGTGCGGCAGTTGAATTGCAGTAGTTCCTGCAGTCAACTCCATTAATAATGCATATTTCTCTTTGCATTCTGCATAGAATGAGACCCGATTATCCAAGCGGACACGTTTTACTCGTGAAGAAATGGCCAAAGTGCTGATGGAGCGCAGTCAGCTACAGGAGGATGTTTGCGATCTTCGCGAAAGGCTCTCCTTTGTTAGCTCAGAGCTCAACAATGGTGGTAAGGGCGGAACGCAGGTGCCCACGACTGGCAGCAACCGATTCATGATCTTGTAAGCACCCCGGTTTATTCCTTTAATGTTACTTATTGAGGACTTTTGGCAAATCACTCTCATTAGAATATCGAGATAGTTTCGTTCCCTTTCAATGAGAGCCATACTTTTACTTTAATGGATCGGCTGCCAACCCTGACCCACCAAACGAGTGGCATTACTTGCCTTTAGTGAGTGCGCATTTTGAAATTTCGGCTTAGCATAACCGCAGTTGTAATGTATTTAACCGGACTGCCCAGCCTCCTCGTCGTTCAAAAACTAGAAGCGGGATGTCTCAGTCCAAGAGCACTCTGAATTGTGGCAAATGCCTAGGGATGCTTCAGAGAACACGGAACATTTGGGCCTCCTATGCGACACTTGGTAGCCAATGAGCAAGTTTTTGCATAGCCATGGTGTCGACACCTACTGGAACACAATGGTGCCTCTGGTACTTGTAAGCCTCGAGGTGTTTCAGTTCCCCATCGTCACGTTTAGTACATTTGTCGTAAATGGTTTACCTCAACTGCAATTCTAGGTCTATTCTATTCCTACAAATTTTGAAAGCTTCCCAGTGGTTGCTTTGATCTCAACATTCCACCTCACCAGTACGTTCTCAAGGCCTGATTCGCTTACAGAGGGGGAATCTTCTATTTATTTACTGCAGCATGACCTCTACGCTAAAAGTTTGCCCCTGAAAGTGAGGCCATTGTCTCCGCCAACTTGTGACTTCTTTTCAATGTATTCGTTTTAGCTGTAACCACTCCTCTATCCACCTCAGAGCTTCCGCGTAGATTATTTTCTACCTCCCTGGAATGCTAAATATTCACGTCAGTGTTCATCTAGGAACTGCTTTCGTTTGCTTTTTTCAGTTGTTTTACCCCCTTCGCAGAGTCCGTAGGAGTGCTGCACGGTTTCATAAGAAAGCGACTATGATTTAAAGCATGCCTACAAATCGAAGTGTCTTCAATGCATCGGCGATTGAGAAGTGAGGGACAATGAGGCATTTTGGAAACTTTTTGCCAATACACACACTGTTTTTGGCCATTTCTATCGCCTGGAACGTTCGATTCGACGTTGAGTTTGTGATTGAATGGCTTCTTCTGTGCTTTGATTCTACACTACGATGTGAAATCGTTTGATTAGGATGGTTTGATCGCAAGTACTAGCCATTGCTTCAACTACTGTTTGAAGCATAATGAAGACTCGAGGTTATTGAACCGTTATTTATTTAGGAAAAAGGGGAATGTTGTGTCCAAAAGTGGGCATTATTTCCCCTCGAAGCATAGATCGTATGAGTAATTGTTTTTGGCTAAGGTGTACCTTAGCTAAGGTCTTATTATTTAGGGCTCCGACTACAAGAACTGAGGGTTAGGTGGCTTCATCATTTATGAATCACCTTTTAAGCATTTTAAGTGTTTTGAACACCTGTCTAGCAGATATGACTAACGTTATTCGCGTGCTTTAAGCCTTAGGCACAACTCAACTTAATATTATGCACCAAATCAACGGACACTCTTATAAAAACCTCATTCGCAATTATGATGGCGGCCTGGAGTTACTCCCATAACTACGGCTTGTAGGTCATCACTTTGGAGACCATGACACTCAACGGCAAGGTAACTTCAATCGCTTATGTACCATCCATTGAACAACTAGACACTCCTGTTCTTAAGTTCTGTTCTTGTTCTTAACTAAACTCAATGGACTCGTAGCAAGCGTGTAAACCCCATCTAATGCGGCCGTTTTTCCTTTTAATTAGCTTTATGCGTCTCTTCCAACGCCACGGTCGAGAATCCACGCCGACGGTGTCTTTCGACACCTCAACGTCGGGCATTTCGATGGACTTCGGCGAGAGTCGGTTACTCGATGCTGAAGTCGAGGGATTGGCAACGAACAGGAATGAGTGTGTTGGCAGTCTTGTTTGCGATTTTGGTTTCTTCTTTCCTTGTATTTGAACATGCAAGTCAATAAGTCTAGGAGCAAGTACTTAGCTCCATGTCTTCACTGTAGAGACGAAGCGTTCGGGCTGAAAATCTAATGAGTTGTGCATCACCTGACTTAACGATTCATACAATTTTCGCCATAGCGATATGCTGTCATCCGTTGACTTGGAATACGCAGAGTTGTTTGCATGCATCACTAGGAAACCTTAATACGCGCCTGTTAGCCTATACAGGGACCTTTATCCAGCTCATCACTTCCTTTGTGTGTTTAACTCTTAATGCATAGGAAAAGGACTGAAGTTGGTTTGATGTTGCAGTAAATTTTAGTAAAATTTGGTGTACAATGTATGGAGTAAGTGTGGTTTGTGGCAACAAAAGTGCGCATCATTCCAAGGTTGAAATATCAATTCTGTCAGTGAATTGCGCTCCAAAAGACCTTCCAGCCTTTATGGTGTAGAGATGTGCATTGCCAATGGAAAGTTCTTTGGGAAAGCTTTGGGGGAGAAAGATGCGTTGTCATGCCCCCTCATGGCATGGGCGTTACACATTGTATTCTTTTGGCATCAGCACCAAACACTTGGAAGTAAAATGTAGCGGATACCTGGAAAACGCAAGCCAGGCAATAGAGGACCCTATTTCATCTTTTGTGGAAACGTATCACTTTCATAGTGGTGAATTTCGTAGTCATGTGTTTTCTTTTGTAAATGTGATGCGTTGAGAGTCTTTCCCAGGGTTAAAGCTTCTCACTCTTTTATTAGGTTCATACACCTGAGACCATTGTTTGTTTCTTTACGCCTTGGTTGTGATGCCTTTTCCACAAGTTTTGGGTGTCATTAGGGTCTTTTGTGCAATATTCTTGGTGTAGTTTCGATGGATTTGGTTGTTCTTTCACATTCGACGCATTTGGACTTGCCTCGCCGAGTTCTTTTGTTTATTACTTTGCCTTTTTTCCAGGAGGCATCTTTGAGCAGTCCAATTGGTCAATGGACTCCTCTACTAGATTGTTTCAATCTGCTCGCTTTTGGCCCATCAAGAGCATTCAGTTAAATGTATTGCATTTTTTCAGCACCTGGAACTGGGTAGCTTACTTTAATAGTGCACGCTACTTTTTGTCATGCTAATAACCATCTCGTAGAGAACTCAGTTGATGAGGCTATCATTACTTTACCGTTGTTTTCGAGAATGAATCATGAGATGGCACAAGGAGGTGTGCATTACTGGGCCGGCGTTGAAGTATTTGAATCAATTGGAGGGCTGTCCAGGTGTCAAAGATAGGTTTTTTTAATCCAATCACCAGATTGTGAATAAGTTTAAAGTACTTTACTAAAAGCATTTTAATCACTCGACTGCTATTACAAGCTCTATGGCTCATGGGATTTTGTCTTCATTTACAATCTCAAATTCGTTTCTTTTATCAGCCATTACTGTCGTAATTTGCGTTAACTTGTATATGGCTGCTACTAGAGTGGTGCACAGCTCCTTCATACATCTGGCCCTAATGGCTACACGAATTGGATGATTATACTACTTGTAGTCCCTTAAAGCGTTCCGTGCTTTTTATCTAGCTAGCATCAATACCCAAATCAGTGGCGGCACCTGAATGCCCCACTCCCGGTAGAAGTGTGATGAATTGTGCTATTTTTTGAATCTCGATGTTTATCATTCGATGTCTTTTCGCATAAACGTCCACTTTACACCCAGAACCCACCGGGTACTCGTTCACTTACTGAATTATCTTCACTCCTTAGTCATGGTGCTGGCAAGGCAGTCAGTGGCAGTGAGACCTGGTGGATTCCTCTACCCATCACTCCAAAGCCCTGCGCACCGGAGCCCGTGGTAATGCAGAGCACCTCCATTCTTCAACGAGCGTCGGCAGCTGTCAAGTCCAATTCTTTGCCCCCTTCTCTGCGTCCTCTTTCCCTTCCACTTCTACCCCAGCTTCTCTATCGGCGACCTTTTTCCGAGGCTCTGTCTAGCCAAATGCAGGTAATTCAGTGCCATAACCTTCCCTTTTATGCTTCCTTAGTTCACAATCTTCATTCAGACCTTTTTAAGTGTTTTAAGGCGCTCTTTTGTCAATTTGTTTACATCTATTTTGCCAAACTAATCCGTTTCATTCTAATTGGCTGCCTCCCTTTAAATCTTCCCTGTTTCTCTTTTCTTTAATGCGTTTTTTATACCACACTGTTTGGCAGATTTGCGCCTCTGTGCTCTTTTCTCACCCATAATCGTTTGCACTTTTCTGCGTGACTGTTTCCCTGCTAATCCTGTTTTTTTCCTTTCTCTGTCCTTCAGGCATTAGAAGCCTACTTTTGGCTACATGTCGAAGCTGTCCTGCGTTTATTACTGTTTACTTTTGTTTCTCAAGTAATGTCCTAACGTTTATGTATTACATGCCCACGCAATATTTAATGTCTAGCTTAAGATAATGGGAACTATGTAGACCTACTTGAGTTATTCTTTTCCATTCTTTAGCATCACTTCGTTGAGCCCCCTTTTGCCTCTCCCCAACCATCATTAACTGATTGGTAAATTTTTTTACCGGGAAGCCCAGCATTCATTAGAAACATGGCATAACAGTTTAATAGGACCGGCGAAAATACCTCCGGAACGTAGTTGTTTGTTAAATGAATGTAATCCGGCTGGGTTGAAGGTTTTTTTTTTACCTTTTTGATCTGCAATTGTCGAATTATGCATCACTATGTGATCATGTGTTGTCGCATTAAGCAGTTCTCTTCGTTTTTATTTCCCCATTTGCTTTTTTACAAGGAATATGATTGGTACTGGTAGCATCTCGGACCACCCTGCATCCCTCAGGGAGCTATGTCGACACGGGAGGGTGTGGGAACGATTGAATGCCCTCCATCAATAAGCCTAGGCTCATGCACCAAGGCACGAATCATAGGTCGTAGGTTCTTGAAATGCGGCTGAGTTTGCCTTTTTCTCGGAGTTGGAATCGTTCCACTTACTCAAGTTTCGTACACACTGCAGGTATACGCATGCCTTTCAGCTAACACCAGTGATGACCAACGTCTCTGTCAGCCATCATAATTTTATGCAGTTATGGACCTAGCTGGACTCACTTAAGTCTCCAGCGTTGCCAGCTTGTTTTTCTATGTATTGAGCTACAAGAGCTAAGTAATGTGGGGAAAGTGGAGAAGTTGACTACAAAGAAGTAATTTGTTATTTATCCTTATATTAGCCGGCGCCTTCTACCCTGTGCTTCCCGCCTTTATTAAGACCTTCATTCCATGCAACAATTTAAAAAAAAATTGGTGACCTACCATCCAATACACAAAGCACCTGAACATGTTCCGGGGTCTGATTTGGGAAATGAATTCGTTACAAGGCTTTTCATGATAACAAGTATGTATTATTTCACTTTTTTAAAGTTCTGCTACGGCCATACAGTGGGCTTGTACTAAAAGCTGTTTTGTTGAAGGAGATTTCGAGGCATAGCGGTATTTGTTTCCAGTCATGAATTCACCGTTGTCTTCCACCTTCATGAAACCGCGCAGTGCAGCCCTAGACGCTGGTGATGATACTTTCCCGATCACAACAAAAGCGTCTACGTCATGGCAAAGAGCTTAAGCAGAGCGCTTTGGAAATGGCTAAATTTTTCCTTGGCAGTTTTGTTTAGCAAATTTTGGTATAGGACCTTGCAACTGCTCTCACTTTGGGAAAAGAGGAGCCTCAATATGACTTGTCGTGTTGTGAATGTTTTAATTGATTGCTTGGCCTTTCAGTTTAAAACACATTGACTCGAAACTTTAACATAAGAGCCATAAAGAGACGTAATTCAGTTCAAACTTGTGTTGAGTACTTCGACGTTTAGAATCGTCCTCACCCAAGCGTTATAACTCTAGACTTGTTGATTCGGCGTCTGGGAGTGAAATTCAACGTCGATATTACAATCCTAACTGTATTTAGCAAAGCAGAATGATGCAGTCTCAGTTACTTTACCGAAATTACAATCAAATGACGCTTGTGTTCTTAATTAATGATAGTTTTTTGGTCTGGAAGGAGAATACTTAATGGAACATAGGGTCTCTTTCTAACTCAAATGTGGTGGCGGACAAAACAATACTTTTAAGCAACCACTGCCATCAATTAAAAAAAAATGGTGTCCGTGTACCTGCATTAGAAATAAATTGTGTGGGATTTAATACTGCTTTGATTTTTTGTGTAATTAGCTGGTGTGCATTCCTCTCCTAATTAGCCCTTTGTTATCAGTAGTATGTTGTTTCGTGAACTTAATAATGGTTTGAAGTATCTCAAAACCTGTTTTGTCGCTATCGTTAGTTAACTTGCGCTACGTGCCTCTTCGCGAGCGTTGGAGGCTTGCTGCCCTCAGGTGGGGTGGTGGCCGGGCAAAGCCTCTTCCTTCCTCCCGTGGCAACCGTTCCTACTCAAAACTCTGATAGTGAGGTAAGGGTTTCTCCTTTTTGACCAACTTGAAATGGGCAAGTTGGTGGTGAGATTGCTTTAGTTAATTCCAAGTTTACTGGGACTGAGTTTCAGCATTAACTTCAGACATGTCCTAAAATGGGGAAAATATTGCAAGTTGGTTAACGTGAATTAGCACTTTCAATGTATTTTAGGCAATCGCTTTTTGCCAATTTCCAGTAGGATTTGGGTTTCTTCTATCATGCAATGTATTTAATTTCATTTGATTGTTCCACACTTTTTATTCTGTCCGTGCTTTTCACCATTCTCTTTGCCCACTTATCGCTTTTAGACCGCTTTTTACCTATGCGAAAGGTACTGATTTGGAGCATCGTTGAGCAGTTTTTTACTCGAATTGCTTTGAACAGTTTAGTGCAGTTTTTGTTCCATTTTGCTTGTCATAGTAATATTCTGTTCCGAGCCTTGTGAATGTTTGGCGCAGTGTACCGCAGTGTCAGGTCGAGTGCTTAGCGGTCTGTGAAAGTGGTGAGGGGCGGACGTCCCCAACATAGGCGACAGAAAGCATCTATCTGGCACCTATTTTGGTTACGAACCAGAATTTTACTGTTTCCTGCCATTAGTCGTAGGTAATAAATACTTCTGACTGGGAATCTCGGTTGATTGCATTACCTCTGAGGGTGAGTTGCCTCACAAGCAGCGCCCTATTTTGTTACGGTAGCTTTCTGTTGGCATAACCTCTGGTTTGGGTCAAACCTCCCATTGTTTTCCAGGCAGTCATTTGGACCTGAAATTTACCTAATATAGCTGTCAGCTTTACTCATGTGACCTGCGTGACGGCACAGCCATTGCAAACGTGGATGTGTGCAATTGCAGCATTCGCAGCTTTGTTTAGTGTGGGCGCAATTCGTGTGACTCCATTAATGAAGTGAGGTGTCCTAGCAATTCAGTCACATAACTTATTCATTTCATGTAAACAACTGCAGTCAGTAGACCGATTCTCTGGGTCACTTTATTGCTAACTCTCAGATCAAAGCTGGCTTCGAGCCATCGGACATGGTTATGAGGCACCCCAAGGCCCAGGGTGGGCCTGAAGACTGATTTACCGAACATTGCGGTGCATGTGCTCTGCCTTGACTTATGCGGACTTCTCTTAAGATGAATGAGTGAACGTGTTTCTCCAACCCAGTGAGCTATGCAATCGCGATTTCTCTATGATTTTCCCTTTGGTAAAGATAAGTGATGTGGACATTAAATTATATTTCTAGATTTCCAACAATATGATTCATCTCCCTTCCAAAGGACATTTAAGATTGCATCAATGACCCTAAAAAGGAGTCAGTCATCGCTTTCACACTGCCTCTTTTAGCACCCACTTAAATTATCAACATTTGCGGCCTTTGGTTCATTCTTCTCTAACAACTCTACCGGCTGTTGTTCCATTGCTTGAAGTCAGGCATCGATGGAAAGTAATTCCTTTGAGCTCAAGATGATATAATTTTTTCAATGTTTTTTAAGAACGTCAACGGAAGCATTAATACTCACAAACCAGAATGGCTATTTCAAACGGCAGCTAGGACGCCTGTCCACATTGTTTGCGAGTATTCGATATGCTCTGGACACATTTTTTTTGCTACTGAAGGCTTACATAGGTCTCTTGCCACGTATGCGATTTTTTTTTTGCACTGCCATCTATGCTGTTGGACTGACCTCTTTGACCACCGTTAAGCAGTTAAAAAAATGTAATTCTTTTTCAACTGTTTGAATTTCAATCGGTCAGGCCGTATGTGCACTTTTGATGGTCTTTCTCCCACATATCTTGGTGCAGGGTCTTTCCGATCAGCTCTGGGTGTGCCTTGTGGGTGTATCAGATACCGCTGCCCTTTCATCCGCAAATGGTACCGCTGGGACGGTCACCTCCAGCAACGTGGCGTCAAAACCAGCATTCTGCAGTCAGATAGTTGTACTCGACACCAACGCACCCTCCCGCTACGTGGACTCCTTTTTTCTGAGGCGTTCTGCTGTCACTTGTATGTCCGCAATACCAGGTAAGGCCGTCACTATGGTAAGAGATTTTCTACTTTTTTTCTGGGAACACCACTTCTACTTATAACTAATTTTTTCCGTCCAATGCTGCCCTTAGTTCCATCGAAATACGTCGCCAATAGTCACACACGTATGCTTATGGTTGTGTTGGTTTGGGTGAATGAAGGAGATGTGTCATTACATTTTTAGTCGTGCACACTTCTTCATGTACCACCATTTTATCTCCAATTTCTCCTGATCAAAGTCATTTGATCATTAATCGCTCATTCCCTATCCTAATTTGTCGTGGGTCCCAAACCCGTTACCTTCCAAATGATCCCCATTGTCTGGAGCTTTGCAGATTCTTATCTCCGGAAGTAGGCTGTTCCCCACTCTTTCTAAGCTATTCCCCTCCATATAGACGCCTCCTTCACCTTTTTGACAAATCCAAATGGACTGTTGCCCTCGACATTCACTGGCCGAAGTCTCGCTTTTGTGTATCTTCGAACTGTCGCTTTTATGTTGACCATAGAATGTAAATTATGGCTCCAACCATCATGTATTTTGGGTGCTTCTATCAGGCAACTTAATGGCCATGGCCTTACGCTACTTTTAGGTCTTTCATTCTTTCTCTTTTGACGTTTACCTTAGTTGAGAAACAAACACACATCTTATTTCCAGTTAATACCATCTGGGAGTCTTTATCAATTTCTTTTCAGTCGACATTATTTGTACACAAAAGTTGAGAATGATGTTTCTAGGTGGGAGTCGTGTTCAAAACTATGGTTGTAATTATTCAGCTTCACAGTTGCTACGGCACACTGAACATTAAACTTGCATCCAGGTGGCTATGGCGATATCTCAGGGTAGCAAAACAATATTAATAGCGGAGATGCAACAGCTACCGAGTGCGCTTTGTAGCTGGGTGACAACTGCCATTCAGGCAAAAAAAAACTTGGACAAGGCATACCACCTATTAACGGCGTTTTTAAACCAAAAACACCAACTGGTGATGAATTTCTTAGATGCCTTTATTAAGCCTCACCCGGTTTCTATCTTTACTACGCTACGCCCTTATGAATGGATTTTCTGTCCCTTTTTACAATGCTTTTAGTTGCTTTGTCTTGGCGGTCCCATTAGGCTTTATTACTAGGGTTGCCTTCTTGCGCTTTCCGTTGACATCTTAATTTATAATCTGCTTTTCTCTCGTTGCATATAACATGTACAGAGTTTGTTCTTTTTTTGGTGAATGCCGATTACAAAGGCCGAGGTTGCTTGCGGCTTACGGATGTACCATCACTTTGCAGTGTTTTGGACCATTTCACAATCCTACAGCTGGGCGTTCTCTTAAGATGTGATCAGGTTCTGGCTGGTTTGAGATGTCCTCCTCCGATGAACGGAAACAGTCGTTCCTTAAAATACTTCACGTATTCACACACTATTACCGCCTTAATTAACAACAGCTTGACTGTCCCAAGATATGAGTCGACTATTGTCAATGGGAACGGAATGCAGTATTTAGTTCTCGCAACAGTTTATATTGAATGCACCCTGCTGATTTATCATGCATCCCTTTGTCTTCTTTTTTGGGCGGGGAGTGACTGCAGATATCCAGATCTTTGGTTCATAGAAAATTAAGACCTTAATTTGCACGGTAGCTTCCTCCCCATACATATTAAGTAGTGATGAAGCAATCATTCTGATAAGATGTCGGCTAAGCCCATCGTCGTGAGTGTTCTCCCTCGATGGGTCATGGCTGATTTACGAGATTACACCTCACATTGTTGTTTTGTAAAGGGAATCTTTCTTTTTCCGTTATTGGAGGAGCTAAGCAACTGGACTACGAGGTACTGCGCCTTTACAACACCATATGGGAGTCCATTCCCTTTGCTGAATGCAACAACTTCGACTCTTCACTCACCGACCTTAATCAACCCTCTTTCTCGAGACCTGAGGAGAGCACGACGGAGATAGAAGTAGATGTGTTAACTGAGGATGAGGATCGTACAGGTAGCATTCAGACAAGCAACACACTCTCCTCCCTCCGTCACTTTGTGGCAAGTGCGGGCAAGGAGGTTCAGGGTGATTTGTTGCTCAAAGCTCTTCGACGGCAACAGCAACAGCAGCAGTTTTCATTGGTAAACTCCACTGCTACCACCACATCCCAGCGCAGCTCCGCGTTTGAACCTGACATTCATCTGGAGGGTAAACCTTGGGACTTCTATCGTGTGGAGAGGCAACGCTTCAAGAGGATACATCCTACTGACTCTGCCGCCGCTTTAGACGATTGTGAGTTTCTTTTCGGATGGTCAAGCGTGACGGTGATTGGATTGAACAAACGTTGAAGTGTGTACTGATTTACAGGCACCTAGGCGGAGCTTTACATTACTGTTTTATTTTGCCTCCAATTTCTAGCCTCTGGTATGATATCGGCAGCGGCAAGCGCTCAGCAGACTGTCTGGCTGGGTTGCCAGAATGGCGACATTTTCGTGCACAGTTGTGACTCCGCCCAGCGCAGACCACTCCTATCCACCCGTCTTCCCAGTGGTATTGTTGCTATTTGGTAAATGCTTTGCATCCCTTATCTCTATGTCTTGCAAAATCAGTTCTGATGGCTTTCATTTGCCACAATTTTATTATAAGAGGGACCGGAAAGATCAAAGCTGACAAGTCTACTGTCAGTCTCATTCATAATGCTTTAGGTATGGCAAAGCCGGAACTCAATTGACCCGAACCAAATTTTTTGGCTAAAAAGTGGTGGTAACAGGATTCTTCAGTGTAAGCTTCACCCACTCTACCCGTATTCTCTTTTTTGAGAGGTCTCTTATGCAACTCAAGTTGATTAAAAGTATTGGATCAGTGGCTCGTCTTATGTACTTCTCTCCTTGGACAGACACTCAACATGTTGCCTTTGTGAAATGATTTCTTTGAGTTGAGGTCAATGGTCTAACATTCTTGTATGGTTAAGCACTTTTTTGAACAAACAAAGGTATTCAATGTTTTGATTGCTAAAATCTCCACCTGAAGTAGAACTGAGCGAAGTGATGCAAATGGATGGGAAATTTAGGTTATGAACCAATGATCCATTGTCTAATATCTCACAATCATTCGTTGATTTCGTCGCATTTTCGTACGCATGTTTCCTCCATTTTCATATTTCACTTCACGTCGTTTCCTTTGCTGAACCTCAACTGATCCAGCCTTATTGTCTATGACATGAACCCCTGTGTATCTGATTTGGGTTTAGCGTTGGGCTTTATGCGGCTTTTTGTCCAGGACTGGGAAAGGGGCAGTGGTAGGGCGAATAACAACTAAGAAATGTCTTAGTGACCTTTTCCTCCTCATTCAGTCACTTCTCTGGTCGAGTCTTCGTCAGCCTTGCTGACGGACACATTGTCGTTTTCCGTCGCCATATTCATCGACTCGATACCAAACTGGCCGCTCCAACATCCTCGTTCTGCGAAGATGGTCATGTGACCTCCACCCAACAACCTTACAAACCACTATCCATCAGAGATGAGTTGTTCGCCTCCGAAGCAGCTGGATCGTGGAACCTTGCTGAGGCGGTAGTCATTCGCTGTGCACCTGCAGGTCAATTCGCTGTGAAGGCTCTGGCCGTGGTGGCGTCTGCACTCACCCTCTGGGCTGCCTACAGAAACCGCATTATTGTAATTGACGCTACGACTTTCCAACGTCTCAACATGTGCGTTACGATTCCTCATTTTACTCTCCATTGAACTTTGCTTGATCAGAGATGTGGAGTGATTCTTAGCTGTCGGTGACCTCCAAGCACTTGCTTTATCATTTTCCCGCTGTCCTTAACCCATAATCATAGTTGTCTTCCTCTCCACCTTTTTGTTTACCCAGCTGGATTGAAGATTTGCATTATTAATGGTGCTGCCAAGACCTTTTTAAATATTTTTTACCGTTTTATAGCCCCTATTGTGAAATGTCAATTATGCATGGTAGTCGTTCTTTTCTAGATGAATTGGTGATTTACAGCCCTTGAGTTGAGGTACCTCAGGCCTAAGCAACTGTAAACTCCAATTTAACACTATTTCATGCGCTACAGAAGGGCATCATCTCCCCTCTCCAAATTGCAATCTCTCTTTGATTGGCAATTTTGAGGTTTTGAAGTGGACTGATGGACTAGTTGTCCCTCTCTCATCCCCATGCTTGTTGAAGATGCGAATTCAACACGATGTTGAGACTGTTCAAAACTGTTTTCCACCAATTGAGACTCCTTCCACTGATGGCATTACGTCACAACTTCTGGCTTTTTCTCTTCCTCTTTTACCTTACTGATTTAGTGCTTCCAAACGTCTTGTTTAGTGGATCGCACTTTTCTCTGCAACTCCAAGACAACGACAAGTGCTCACATTTATCACAACTTCCTTTTATCCCCTTTGTTTTTAACTTGGTGTTAGGCTGAACACTCGTAAAATTCCTCCCAGTCGTTTTCCATTGTCCGCAAATTTTACATTTATACAACCTTGTTCTCTACATTTTATTTCCTCTTCTTTCCCTTGGCCAAGCTATTCACCCGCCCCTCATTTTGAGTCGCTATTACTCTTTGCTGATTTAATTCCGGTCGGTTGCTAGTGCCATTTTACTGTCAGTTGGTGGTGTTCTCCCTCCACTCCCTTCCGCCGATGAGCGGGTTTTCACATTCACCGAGGCCACCTGTGCACGCATTCAGAGCGATACTTATAAGGGGGGATGTGATGTTGTTCGAAATTCTCCCTTCAATTGTCTATATCATCCACGCTCATTCAATTTACCTTTCTCACTCACTGACGGTGGTTCCCTTTCTGCACAGATTAGCAGTTCGTTAGAGAATATCTTTATCGAAGCATCGGGCTCTTCTTGGTGTACCATCCTTAGATCCCTGTGCGGCATTGGCTGCTCTTATTTGGGATACCTATTGCTTTCATATGAATTTATGCTTTTCGTCCCAAATGACTCGGTGTTTTTGTGGTCCTTTTGAGCTTGCAGGTCACGCCTACCTCTATGCACCTTACTTACTTCCGCCTCTATGTGTTACTCCTAACAGTAAATACAAAATCCCTTCTCATTTATCGTCGTTTTATTTTTCCATCCTTATTTTCAATTTCGCTGTCAGTGCTGTTGCTGAGGCGATGTGCATCACGTGTATACGAAGTGTGAGGCTCAAACGACGGTCAAAGTGAGGTGCTTTGTGACTCAGTGAGGCACGCGTCTGTCACTTCTAGAGAATGTTTTTCTTTTCTTAAAGCGCCAGAGTTGTTTATTGTCAAGCTTCTGTACTTCTGAAAATGCGTTACCAGAACAGTTGGATTCCTATCCAACTCGACTGCCAAAAGTGGAAAGTAGCCTCCTCTTAACGGTGGGCTGACCAAACAGGAAATTTGACTGGCTAAGATCTGTTCTTATGGTCAGCTTTCCTGCTGCATCTTTTACTTGTGTTGCAGAATTGAGGTGGTCTCATCCTCAAATGCCATCGTTCGTAACCTTTGCTGGGCCCGTGATGGTGTTTGGGCAACAGTGCGCAAGGACTTCATCCTTCGTCTCTTCAATGCCTTCACATACGAACCGATGCAGGAGGTAGATCTGACCTACGTCATCTACGAGACTGTTGGTGAGAAGCGGACTTGAACATTTTTGCCCTCTTAAATTAGTTCGCTGTAGTAGAATGCGATGTTTAGAACCCATGTCAAAATGTTTAAGATGGTGGATTTTTCTATCTTGCCAACATTCACATCCTCTCTTGTCTTTGGGTGTGAAAACTCTTTTGTCATCGGGACATTGCTTATCCATTTTCGCCCTGACTTGTAACCTTTTTCTATCTGGTTCGTAGCCAGCATTGTTGAGCAAAACTTGATCACCACAGCGCGCCTATCTCTTGTTATTATTAGTACGGTGCCAATTTTTAGATGCTCTGTTTCTGCCTTCCAGCGTGCCTAGTTTGTTCATCGTCTCGGATGAGGGTATATGTTTACAATACGTATGACGCGTTCATTATTATAACTAGATTTCAGCGTTCTTTGCCATCAAAGGGAAACTGTCCTGAAATGCCGTTTGTTTGGAACCCAGACTGGCTTCATTTTACCGCGATTACTACTTTTTATTTATCAGTAGACTCCATCCAGTATTTGTTGGCCCAATTTGTTGCGTCACGTCTTTGCATTTGTTTGGTGAAACTTGTGCTACATGTTCTCTTTTCGACGTCTGTAACATGAGTGTCGCATTCCAAAGTTGCTGTGGCTACGCTGAAGAATCAAGAATCACTAACTTAATGCTTCTTTCAGAGCTGAACACCATTCCCATTTCTGACGCAATGTTCGCGCCTTCTGATTGCCTTGAATTTGGTTAACACTCAATTCAGAAGTGGCTATTTTCAGTTATTTCTTAATTTCTGATATTCATAACACTGTCAATTGTAGGCCCTCCAGATTCTGAAGCATCGTCGAATCCAGCGACGGTTTCGACTCTCGGGGTCTCACCCAATCATCTTTGGATAGGAACTAACAGTGGATATGTTGTTTGTATACCTTTTAAACGAACGTTGTCTTCCACGTCCACCAAATTCGCCAGCTCGTGTTCCCTCGATGGTGCCTATGGCGTCGACGAAAAATGCAGTCAGTTGCCCTTTTATGTACTACCTTAGTGACAAGGCTAGCAAAGCGAAATAATTATTCAATGCTTTAAAAGTGGAATGGCATGGTTGTGAACATTTTGGTGCGATCAGTAAGTGGATGGTGGCTGGGTTGGACTGCTATTGGTGAGCCTCTGTGTTTACCAATAGCGATGCCTGACTGTCAGGGTCTTCCAAAGCATTGTTTTGATCTAATGAATTGTGATCAAGAGACATGGGGAATCCGTTTTTTCTTGCAGTAAGTAGAAAAATGACTACAGACATCATCTTCGAATCCTTTTCGTGTTTTATTGATGGAGGAACACTGCAAAAATAATCTCAGATTCTCTGCTGCGGCTCATGAAGAGTGAAATAACGATGTGAGTAGTTTAGAACGATAATTGTGCAGCTCACTGGTTTGGGGTCTCGTTTTGGACCATATTTTGTTGGGGTAGCTATTATTGAGCAGTTACGTTCGAATTCTTTTTTTCTCAAATTTTTCCTATTTTTAAGTCTTTAATTCATTGGAGATATTATTATTTTCCTGCAGTGTTATGGGTTGGTGCTTTGCATTCCATCCCTTCTACTATGCTATGATTTTGATTAAGTGTAAAACCTTCAGAAATTGTTGTCATACATTTCTCATCTCTTTAATTTCCTGACGCTTTTGACCGTACTTGGGCACTTCAATTGGCCTAGTGATTCTCAGGTCTCTACCGGTGTTATCATTTTGCATAATAACAGGTTTTGCGTGTTTCAACCGTGTTATCACACTTTGTTCTTTTAGGCTACGAGGGGAACGCAACACCGCCTTCAGCGCAGGTGGATTTGTGTGGCGCCTCGGTGTGTTGTTACCATTTGCTAATCAGTAGGCTTTTTTAGTAGGTTTAATTTTGGGATTGGATGAAAAAGCTTAAATTACTTCGGTCCATCTTCGCCATTGCTTGGTGACACTAGTCCTACCTTTTGCCTTTTGGATGTCTGTGGTGTGGCTGTCACGGCTAGAAGTTGTTTTGCTTACAATGTCGTTCATAACTTAGTCAAAAGCATGATCTACTGCGACACGAATGCATAAAATCGACCTCTACCACATGGTAAATGTCACTCATTTTGTCTTGAACGTTTGGTAGGCATTCTTTTACGTTGACAGTGAAAATAGTATTCAGAAAAAACCCTTTATGGGGCAGAAATGGGTCCCTAGCTGAAGGTGGTTGCCTCTACTTTGGACTGGATTTATCTGTTGAATGCACGTGGTAAAGAAGATTCAAATGCTCTAGTGTCACATTAGACAGTTTCGAAGCAAATCACACCTTCTGGATTCAAACTCATGGTCTTATCGTTTTGAACTAAATTTGGCCTTACCAGTAATGTTCCATCGGAGTTTTCCTATATTCTCCATTGTATTCGTCACTGGCTTTCCTTTGAATGCACTCTGTAAGTCATTTTAATGTGGGGTGGAGAAGCTAATGGTGGAAGTGAGGTCTTAGTTGGTGTGGGACCTTTGAATTCGTGCACGGAACTGATGAACAGGTGTCAGTGAGCGCGAACCTCATTTCTTTTGAACATTGACGAACTTTACATGGATCTATTGTCGCTTTTAGTTG
>UYWX01000205.1:0-25854 GCA_900622495.1 Hydatigera taeniaeformis
CACACAAGTTAATGGAACAGATGAAGGCACTGGTGTTGGTATGTATCTCTTTCGGACTGTGCGTTGATGTGAGGAGTTGGGGAGGAGAAGGAGATGAAAGAGGGAAGAAAGCGACCCTGACACGGGAATATCAGTGGTCGCAAAAGGCAAGTCTGGTGATTGGTCAGGCCTAGACTTGGTAGTAGGAAGAGAGGTGAAGCATTCAATGATCGCTTTCTAGGATTGAAATATAAATGCGAGAGACGATGTTGAATCCCCACTCATTCTCTGATTATGAATAAGTCGTAGGTGTTAATGTGAGAGCGGTGAAGCCATTAAGTGCATACGGAGGGATTAGACTCGGGTAGACGTTGACCTATCCTCTTTTTCGTCCCTGCAACTGCTTTTGCCGCTGCTGCTGCTGCTGCTGCTACTTCGATGAGCACTGAGTACTTTGGTCTCGATCAGTGCAAGCTGCGGAAGTGCCTTGGATCGGTATCCACCATCGCCACTGCCATTGTTGCTACACTTGTATGATTCTTTTCCCTTTTGAACGTTGGGATAGAGTCCATGGACCACATCAGAAGATTTTATTATTGCGTATACAATTGTGTCTTTGTGCCTGCGTGCAATTTAAACGTGTTCTCTGATTCGCAAAATAAACTAATTTTAAGAGATTTAACACAAAGCCAGTCAAATGGTGGGAGCATTGCTGTACTGATGCATTTAAACATGTCACTGCATTTTTTTATTCTGAAAAGACGATGAGATACACTTACCTTTTATTATCGTTGGTGAGCGTTGTATAGGCCAAATCAGCTGGCGAGTTGGTAAAACGCTGGCCAGGAAATGTTTTTTGCGGCGAAAAGGGGTAGAGGATGGGTCGAAGGAAGGTAGGTGGATAGGTAATGATTGAACCGATCCTCGAGGGGCGTGGAGGCAATGTTGGTACACTGGTGTCCTCATAGCTGCTGGGTGTTTCGTAAGTGGAGGTGGGGGAAAGAAGAGTTGAGAAAGAACGATTCGATGGCGCTTCGCAGTACCGCTGTTGGTGGTACAGTGGGGGTTCCAAATGTTTCATTTTGTCCTCTCCTTTCAGTTTTGGGTAGAGGGAAAGCTTGGGTAGTTTGGTCTCATTAGAGCGCAACGAACTCAGTGGCTCGTAAGCCGACCAAATTGTGGAAGTCTCCGAGGCGTATCCGTTTATGTCTTCTTCTAGTTGGAGTTTTGGAGAAAAGTTTTGTGGGGATGACTTTATTTTAGAATGGGTCTTTTCACGTCTCCATAGACACACTGCCATGAAAAGACATACGGCGATGGCTAGGACAAGGCCGGATATAGCGACTGCAACAGGAATGCCAATGGTGAGACTGAGAAATGAGGGCTGCAAATGGACCATGACGATACTGCTCTTATCAGAGGCTAAAGGCTCTGAGGAAGTTAAAAAGGTGGTATTGGTAGCCAAGTAACTCTGATGCCTTTGAGAGCTAGCCCTGTTTGTTGAAGAACACTTAAAAGTCCCGTCTTTAGTTTTGTAGCAAGTGGAACCCTTCGGGCAAGTGTCTGGAGGGCATTCAACTTCACGATTTTCGCACCATATCCCAGAGAAACCGGATGGACAGATGCACCGATAACTGCTAATGAGGTCTTCACAAAATGCTCCTGCAAAGAATGATTTGAATTTTAATGTTACGACACTTGGAAATTGAAACTCAGGAAGGTAACGCTAACCATTTTGGCAAGGTTTCGATGCACAGTCATCAATGTTGATTTCGCAATTGTCTCCAGTATAGCCAGGTGGGCAGGCACAATAGAACTGTCGACCATTTTTTGGTTGGGGTAATGGATGACAGACAGAATTAGCAGCTTGGCAGGGATGCTCCGAGCAAATTGTCTGATTAAATTCACACAAAGTGCCGTAATAGCCCTTTGGACAAATGCAACGGGTCTGCGACAAGCACGGAGAGAGTTATGCTACTATTTGCATTTAAGTACAATTATTTAGAACGTCTAATACGCACTTGTCCGTCCATGTGCTGGGTACACTGGCCACCGTTGCGACAACCGTGACTGAGACAGTCGAGTTGCACCATCTCACAGTGGTCACCTCGGAAACCGGGAACGCAGACGCAACGATACGGCTGACCACTGGGACTTCTCGCGTTTTCGCATTTCCCATTGTTCTTGCAGACTCCTTTATTATTCTGGCAGAACTGAAGATCTAGGAGATTGCGTTTATAATGTGGTCTAAATTATGCACCTTTTATCATCAAGAAAAAGTTTAGTTGGATATGAATAGCACAGTCAACTCACCAATGTCGCACAACATTCCACCCCATCCCTCTTCGCAAGAGCACGTAAATGGAAGCTGGCGATTTTTCTTTTGATCAAAGGAACATGAACCATGTTTGCAACCTGGGTAGGCTTGACAGACGCTACAATCTATTCCTGTCCAACCCTGATGGCACCTAAATAAAATGAAACCGTTCAAAAGAGTTCATGAAGAAGCATACCATTGAAATGTCTATGCTTGTCAAACAATGATTCGATGTCATTGTGATAAAAATGTGTCATTTAGGCTTTCACTTAAGTCAGAGGCATGCATGCTTATTATTTCATACCTGCAAGTATCGGGGTCGATGCAATCACCATTTTGACATCCTTTCGTGCAAATCGCTACGAAAAGGAAAAGATTAGCTTTTAAAACAAGTTTATGAGTTATGGCCTAGAACATGTAGCTGCATAAACCTGGGTTTGGCTTCACTACAGCATTAGTTGTTCCAATGCATTCAATAGCAGCCAACATCTTAAGTGATTTGATCACAAATGAGCGGATAAAGTTTCATTGGTGTCACTGTGCTTACGTATGTCACAGTGTTGACCTTTATAACCTTGAGGACACCGTGTCTCATCCGATTCGCATTCAGCCGATTCCAATTGGCCACCTTCCAAATCGCACCTGTTTTCGCACAATGGGCCAAAGAATCCTGGCGAACACTTAAAAGTGAACGTCGTGAGAACCCTAAGCCCTATTCCACGTTGTGTGGGCGCCAGTTGAGAGTGCGGTTTCCCATATGCAAGCGATGAGCGGCTTCCGAAAGATTTCACTTTCCATTGGTGGTGTGAAGTAAAGTTGACTTCATTTGAGGGCAGTCGGAAGAGCAATTTTGGTGAACCTATGCATGGAGAACATAAAAACGTTACCGAATTCAGTTATCTTTTACAAGAAGTTATATTAAACTGGTTTATACTTGTGTCACCGGCGTCATGAAGGATATCCAGCATTAGTGTGAAATTTTCCTGAAAGTATAAAGTACGACTATTAACAAGATGCTCTAGCACCAGCTTTAGACTGTGAAAAGAAAATTACCTGCCAAGTTCCTTGAACAGGAAAACTGATGTTGACTAACGGTTTCTTTCGCTGTGCCAGCGGAAGTGGAAAGACCTTGCTCCCTAGCGGGCACTCAGGTTGCCAGTCCGCATTCCAGACGGTCTGATATTTGTCAAGACAAACCTAAGAAGCCGAACATAAGTCGTGAAGGTGTCAGCTTTGGGTCCACGACAAACGTCCTAATTCATATCCATCCACTCACATGGATTTGAAATTGGGAAACATACCCGGATAAGAAACTGGCATTTGGCAAGGCAATCTGTGAAGGATCTATCAGTCTCTCCATCGCCATTTTGAGGGCAGCACTTGGCAGCAGGGAAGTTTTCGTCCAATTGAAATTTTTCAACGCGAATTTCGAATATGCCACCTCCCGCCACAAGTGTCTGAAAAAGTGCACCAATAAGTTTCCCTCGTTAAACTAATGCATAATAATAGGAGAAGGAGGAGGAACTGTTGCCATTACAGCACATCAGGTGATGGTGAGCTGCGAATGTGACGGCACGCCACGTCATTGATGCGGCAAAGAGACAGCGGAGGAAAGAGTGCTTGAGTGACAATGCTTAATTGGCGTCAATCATTACTAGCATCTGGTGTTCAAATGCCATTTTAAAATTTGCTTATTGCTTTTTGAAGAGAGTTCATTAGGATCAGGTCATCAATACAATGATATCTCTGTGCTGTTCAACGATTATGCTGTTCCGTGTTACCCAAAATAATGCATAAGTAGTCGGCGAAGTTGTTTCTGGAAGGGAGGAATTGGGGTAGGTTTACAAGGCGCCACTCCAAAATTAGGGTCCAGGCAGGTAGTTGAGGTTAAAGTCCAAGAAAAAATACGACTTGTCTTAGCGCAGCTATTAAAAGCACTTGCTATTTACTCGGAGGCCTCTGAATGTAGTTACTCAACGACAGACGAGTTGTAGCATAGTTTGCAGCACCTTTACATTTTATTAATTTTCCACTTTTTTTCAAAGATCTGACGAATTTTTCACAAGACCTACTCTTATCAAATGCTCATCACAAACTTATTGCACAGAGGGGACGCTTAAATCCATCCTTTTCGACACCAAATTTACAGCCCTTTCCAGTTATTCGATAAGGTTCCAAATCGCCTCTAAGACCGGTTTATGTATTTCCACATTTGATGAAAACCAATAGATTTCACTTTGTTAATTTAGTCGCTCAATCAGCTGCTGGGCAAACCCAAAACACTGCTTCAACTACGTGGAATGCGTTTCACAAGCAACAGATAGCAAGCCATTGACATTTCTTCTTGTATTTAAGCGATGAAATCAGCCAGTCTCATTGCTGTTGACGTTGAAGTCAAGTTGCCTCAACATGACTAACCTAATTCTTCATTGCATTGAAAGCATAATTAAGGAAAGAAATGGACTCTTGGACCTCCATTGACCAGAGTTTAGGTTGTAAAAATGGAAGGCTAACCGAGTGAAGAACTAACTGGGCGACAATTATGAAGAGCTTTCGTTAAATTACTACAAAAAAAACAACGTTATGAAGAAAAAAGTTGGTCGAGTATACCTATGAATTTGCTGGACTTTAAGGTTCTATTGTGAGTGGTTCGTAAAAATTGGAACCAGATGTTAGCATTATCAAAAAGGCGCAGGAGGTACGGTCACTGCTCCTACACTCGCCTAGCAAACTGGTTTTATTGCAAGATAGGCCGATTTTTCGCAGAGAACACTGTTTAGTCAAGACGCTCTGACTTAGTGAATGAGTCCAACTTTTAACAAGAACTTCAATTTAATAGCTTGGCCTTTCCACCAACTGAGCGTCAAAAGCCATTCAAATGCTGTTAAAGTCTTCAATCGGGGTAATCTTTCCTTATGTGCAGAAACTGATGAAAGGAAGAAACCAAACTTTTATGTAGTGGTTTTGGAATTACACCCATCAAGTCAAAAACACAAATGTAACGAAGATTGGTGCAAATATATTTTGTATGGAACGATGTAAGGAATAGGTTTCAGCTCACACCAATTACAACAAGAGACGATCGGCTCCGATGTGGGTCAACGATTTGTCATAGCATTTAAAAGTCATAGCCAAGTATCAAAAAGCCTGAATCACTCCGCCTTATCGCAGACATGCAACGGCAACATTTTCGCCTTAACTTATCTTTCACATGAAGGTCACTATGGTTATTAACGTCACAAAATGAATGCACAAAAAAGGCAAATTAAATTTCTACCACTTGTTTCCGTTGGAGTTCAGTTTATAGCTACCTGGAGACTGATAGGAGTTAGTAAGTAATCCAAACCTTTAACATACACGCGTATGTTGACTTGAGGGCAATTAAGCATGTAGTAGGAGAATTAACAAAACACAAACCCGCATACAAGTGCAGTCCAACCCACATAGCAAATCAATCAGTCTTTAGCTTGTCAAAATAGTTTTCTTTGGGAAATGCCAGATATTTAAGCATCACTGAACGGTCGTTTTTAACGGACACACGCACACACACAACCATCCGTCTTACTCTAGTTTCTTCAAGTGGAAAGCAAACCAGAAGAGCATCTCAATTACTCACTCACAATCATCAGTTGTAATTCTATTTCCCTTCAAGCTAACCGATGGAACTACTCTCACTGACAGTTCACTCTTCTTTCAGTCCGTATTCTGTGTAGCATGCCATTACCCTGACGAGGAAAACGTTAATTTCATTCCCAAAATCACCTAGTCATAATGCACGAAATTTCAATCCTCCAAACGTTGCATAATAATAGGCATAGACATATACTACGCTCTACGTTCTACTTAACAAAAGGTTTAAGGGAAAGAAAAACTAATTTGGTTTATAAGTCTCGGAGGGTGTACAAACTTACACAAAACAGCGTGAAGAAAGTGTAGTGTGCCATTCGAGTCTTGACAGCCATTGCTAGTATAAATTCCAACTGTATTGAATTCTGTCTGCCGATGCGTGTGTGTGTACGGTGGTGATTATGTCCGCTTAAAATTTGACTGATCGCTTCTGCTTCCGCACCTTCCGCATATAAACCGGTGACGGACAGCTGTGATTGGCTCTGTCGGGGGGAGGAGGAGAGGGAGGCGAGGTGTGTGTATGTGTGTGCAAATTCGGGAAAGGGTGAGGCCACACACACACACGCATGCGCTAAAGGCTTGAATGTGGGGGTGATGATGATCTATTTGATAACTAAATGGACACCAATCCACCCACCCACAGCACACACACGCACATCAAGACACTTTCCTCTATCTGGTTTTTCAAAGACCTCAATTCACTTTATCTCTCTGAGTGCTTAGGCGTGTGTGTGTGTGTGTGTATATGTATGGGCCCAGTTATGATGGTCTGTGGCCAGCCAATTCTGAAGCAATGTACTTCGGCAACTCCAGTGTCAATCCACCAATCAGGGAAGGCACTTTATGGTGCCATGATTGGTCGTACATCTTTGTTTGTACTGGAAGTAAAATCCAAGGTTGTATGAGCTGAGTTCCCTCAATTACACTCTATCACTACCTCAAATGTGGATTAGTAATCTTCGCAAAAGAATAAAAAATTCCTCTCCCATGGTTGACCTCAAGATTGCATAAAGTAAAGTATGCCATTCTGAATGGCTGGTGAAAGGAAGACAGTTGCCTTTTGTGCTATTAATCAAGCAATTAACATTTACATTCTATGTTGTTGATAGTGTGTGGCGAGCCTGAAGAGAGCGGAATCGATCATCCAGTTGTTTCAAGTTAATGATATGGGCTGAAGCAGGAAAACCTTGGCATTATTAGGCTTTTCCCAGCAGGACCCACTTTTAAATGATCTGGCATAGCAGTAAGACCTTGTATTAAATGGAATAGCAATACGAGAACGACCTTTTTCGTGTCATAGTGAAAAAATTCGTTGATCGTATAAAAGACCTACAAAAAAATATGATTTTATTTCTAAGTGGTTGCAGTTTATGCACGCCTCGCATTGCACTGATATTGGAAAGTGTTATTAGTTTCACAATGTCAAAGTAGCGAACTTAATGTGTAAGGAAGAATTAAGAGGAAGACTTGACGAATAGGTTTATCATGAGTCCGGGCGTCATTGTCGCGGAATTAAAGAAGTGAAGAGTGCTTTCACTAAAATAACCTTGCAAAGGGTCAAAATTGTTCTTGTTATTGCTACAGTAATAATTCTATATGAAGCTGAAATAACAATTTAACAAATTGCATTGATTTGCTATGGACAATGGCTTACATTTTATTTTGTAGGATTAAAAGGCGCCAAAAGGGGTGAAGAATCTGTTCTGATATAGGGTTTTATTCAGTTGAGTAATTTGGGAGAGCAGCCGTGACGAAAGACACAAGCGATCAAAGTGATCGGAGTCTTCACCTGGTACAGTTCCAATCTTTTTAAAAGTGCACCTTTTGTAGGTTAGCTTTACCCAATAATTCATTTTCCTGCCCCAATGAGGTCAACTCGCAAGCGCATCCTGAATGAGTCTGCGCACCATCGCCAAGCCTATTACGCAGTAGATGCGAGTTTTTCAGGTAACTCCATGTTGTGTTTGTGATACAAATAGAGCAATTTAAAATTTGAAATCAATTTTACTGGACAAAGAGAGATTTGTGAACACCGTATTTTTTGCATATGTAGAACGCTTAAACAATGCAGAAAATCCGCGGTGCATAAATAGGAGGCATTCGAATGGAAGAGCTAACTGAGCTTCGGGGTAAACGTTTGCAAATCGTCTACTTGTGACCACCACTACCTCTGAATTTGAGGAACTTGTAGTGAGCATAACCTATCAGTTGATTGAGTGACCTCAGCCTAAAATGTTTCCAAAGCTTCCATTCGTAGGCAACTGTTTCCTAAGGCTAGGCTTAATGTTGCATTGTCTTGGCAGCCCTCCCTTGCAACGTATATATAGCAACTGAAACAAAGGCTTAAATCTATGCAGTACTGACTGGAAAAGGAAGTTCGCCTGCTAAATAAATAAGCTGCTTGAGGCTCGGGAAGAAATTTAAAGTTCAGAGTTAATTGCTCCAAACAATAATGCAATTCGACTTTTATTACATACAAAATAAAGTCCACAATAAATGAGTGTGCCAGTCTTAAAAGAAGTCACAATTATTAGCATTCATTTTGCTTGCTATCGCTTAGCCATCTATGCAACTAGGGACCTGACACTCTCCAATGATGGGCTGATCACCTAATGTTTCTTATAATTGGATGCTGATCGGGGCACGGATGCAATGGCAGCTCGTGAGAAGTTTCCTTGACATGGAGCAAAATAATTGGCAAAGGAAGCTTTGGTTTCAGCTCCAACCGGCAGGCCAGATGTGGGTTAAAAAAAATAAACCTGAGGATGAAGAGAAGTCCGAAGGCGAAGTGAGAGGTGAAGTCTGTCTTTAGGCCGTCTTTTTTGTAGCCACCGGTGTGGCGGCTTAGCGTAATACGAGTTCTTTGATTTTGCACCATAAAGACGGATGCAACTGAAAAAGCTGGAAGTTGAAATCATTGGATAATTTTGTATTACTTAGGCGATTTCCTAATTCAAAAGTAATGGCAAAATAAAGTCTTGGAATGATCCCATTGATGATTGCTGGCCTTTTTGAGAACTCTTGTCAAATGTCGGGACAGAAGCTACTTTAGCAGTTGTAAGCTATGCGCACTACGACCTCAAACGTTCTTAACCGGTGGTGCACAGTTGGCAGTCCGTATGTGACACCCGAATTTATTACTTATTTATGACCTAAAAGTCGCGAATCCTTGACATGCTCACGAACAGAGTGTGACCTGACTTTTTGAGATATCTTAACGCAACCCAGTTGCTACGGTCATAAATCTTTCAATTGAGTGGAACGACATTAGTCTTCCACATGATGGGTTATTTAGTGCTAATAATCGCACATATGCCAAAAACACTTTCATTTGGTCATTTGTGTTTGTTGATTGGCAAAATGTGAGATCCTCATTTTCACTTACAGACACGAAGCCGCCAACCTCAAGGTTACAAACAGTTGCAATTTCAAAAACACTCAAATTTTTTTGTTAGAAAGCGTTCTTCAGCAGTCTTGTCAATGCGGTAGTGAAGGACAAACCTAGTCGCCGAAATGGAAAGAAAGCACACATGGAAGTAGGGTGGATCCACTTCCATAGCCACCTTTTTGCACTGCTGAAATTAAGTTAGAATCGAAAAAGTGAGTATGCGCGCTAAAAACAACAACCCTAAAGGAGATTAAAAAGTGGCATCGAGGTGAATCACAGTGGGTCACCATCAGTTCCCTCGAAAAAAATTTCCCTCTCCAGCAGAAAGCTAACACGTAGGCCCACTTAGTCACGACGGTATCGTAGGCATGACTCCTTCTATCTCAACATTTATTATGAGTTTGGATGCCGGTTGCATCGGAAAAGTTTTACACTATGATGAAATGAATGGCCAAAATGATGGAATTAAGTCACTTGATAGATTATGGCAAACGTGAAGAGCGTTGGTTTTGAATTTAATCAGATCAAGGGGAGGAGGAGTTCTAGTTAAGTGGGATCGGGAGGCAAAGGCATCACATATTTTACTGTGTGTGTGTCGTAATGCCTTGTCATTTATCATTCTCAAAGACTACCTGGTGTTTTGCTTTATCATCTACTGTTCTGCGATCAACGACAGTTGATACAGATAATTTAATTGCTGTCGATGTCATTGGGGTTGATCTCACCCTCCATCCGCTTTTCTGCTCTTACTGTGGTTTCCGACCGGCCTTCATAAACAGTTTTGAATGGACTTGTGACGACTTCAGAAACGTTTTTGTATAACTACGAAGATAATACAGCTTGTTTGGTTTTTTATAGAGGTTTTAAGCCAAAATATCCTCAACTCCTATGCTTTTCAATGTAGGAAACTTCGCTATGAGCTAGCAGTTCCACTTCTTGCCTACAGTACGTCTCAGGCTTAAATATACTCCAAACTGCACGGTTTTATGCGTAGTTCTTACGGTTCTGGATGTCGTGAGCCAAGTAGCAACCAACGATGATGGACAGAACGTGAAATTGTACCAATTTGCGCACTAATCTTTACTCTTAACAGCCACAAAAGCACCGAGATGTGATTGTAGTAGGTGACAGTGGAACACTACTAAAAGTGTGACATTTGTATAGTTTAAAATGCCCTTTTAACATTCACCAATTATTTGGGTAAAACCAAACTTTTAATAGTGCATGTTATTGTCTCCCTTAGTCAGCCTCATCGTTTGGGTCGAATAGACAAAAGAAAACCCTTTAGAAACTCTCCTCTTAAAACATCGGACTGTCTGACGATAACACTAAAGCGAGACTCAGTTTTGTTTACCCCTGTCAAAAGATGCATTAGAAGTAATCACCCCTTGCTCTATTGTTTTAAAATGCTTCAATGAAGTCTTTTGAGACGAGACCTTCTACATTCTGTGCGTACTCATTTAGAAGCCGGGATTAAAACTTTTACATTAAAAAGCTGGGTTTGAAGTGCATGTACTTAAAGGGGAGGAGAAGAGAGATGCGGATTCGAAGAGTGCGTGAACCCTTGTATGAACAAATAAATTAGGGATGAAGCATAACCACAACTTTATTACTGCTGCTAACGCCGATAATTTACATTGACAGACGGTTGTCATCTACCCTAATTTTTCGTTCAAGGCTTCTTCTCATGAAGAAGATTAAATTGAACATCTCCATTTAGACAACGTACGTTTGTCACGTTATTCTAAGAACGTGATCTTCCCAGTTACTAGCTTATTAATATACCTAAAATAGATAAAAAAGGGGAAGATGTCGCTGATATAAGAGTCAAGTTTGCAGGTACTGCCTGAGTGGCTTCCTCCAGTACAGACAGAGCCAATAGGAGCCTTCGCTGTCAAACTCAGGCATAATGAAGGGACTAGGTGGCATCCCTCGCAAAAAGGAGACTTGGTTCATTTCAGACTTCATACTGGGAGATGCGATTTGACTCAACCCCTGTAGTTTTGCCTTAGGAGGCAATGTCTGTTGAAATTGGCTCCGCACATTTGTTCTTGGTGTTGATATCGTCAACTTAATGCGGAGTTCTATTATTTTTGGTTTATGATCTCTTGAAAGACTAAAATAACATAACATACCTGACCCATCACTTTTGCTTATTTTGCGCCATTTTGCTTCACAATGGAGCCACAAAATACCGGAGCATCCAAACTGCAAAGATATGGTCTACAGTCAATTGCGCATCTTCTGAAAAAGAACCAAAAATTGTCTGTTTTATTGCACCGATCAGGCGTACACTTGCCTGGGATCCTAATTGAATGGATTCTTTGATTCCAATCATGCCAATATTGCATTTGACCAACCAATATCAGAAAATCTCTAGCATGCCTTAGAGGAGGTTATGCACCGCAGAGGATTGGATCTATCAAACGCGTATTAATGGAGCTATCAATTCGTCAGTGGGATGAAGGTTTATGTCGAAAGCATTCTTCATACAAAAACTGGCGATTTGTCATTCTACAGTTTATTATTGCCCAAAATGTCACCAGCTCGCTTGGTGCGGAAAAGTAGTCGATTGCTGAATGGCCTAACAACTCTCACATTTTATTGCCCATACGTGGAGAAAATATAAAAATCCAAGTTATAAATTTTATTAGGTCAATCAGGACATTAAAGCTAATTCCGAAAATACCTCAACGTATTACTTTTTTGAATTGATGAATCCTATGAACGATGGTCAATTTGAGTTTCGCGACACCTTGGACAGCTGATTCTCTGCATAGTCTCTGTTAAATCGCTTTTCTTTATAGTCTCTCTGCTCATGGTCCAGTCTTTCAGCAAGATTAAAGCGCTTCTTACTGTGGCTGGAAAGGGATATTGCATCTAGTAAATCATAACATCGTCCACCAGCTAACTTCTCTCAATAACTCACTCATTCATTTGGCACAAATTATTTGTAATCAAATCGAACTTTTGGAATTTGGCACTGGTAGCTGTTGGTCGTCAAACAACAAATTTAAAATTCGTATTGAATGCTAGCGAGAGCGAAAAGTGGATGGTCTTTGGATGAAACCGGTAAGTTACGCGGAATTTCCCTCACTTGCGAAGACTGAAAGAAACCCAACGCGAAGATGCACGGCAGAGTCAATTAAATGCTTGAATTTCAACCGCAAAACACGACGTTCTCGATCTATGCATCTGTGTAACAGGATATCGCACCTGCCGCAAGATGAGATAATGCCGTTCCTAAACGTGTCTTGAAAAATCTTATGCCATTTATTGCGATTGTATTGTTTTGCCAGCCCTTTTTTTCGGTGTGCAATTTATTATTCTATCAGTTGGTTGTTGCCTTGCACTTTGTAAAATACATTTCAACAATCGAAAATTTTTGCACACTTTAAGCTGAACTTAATGGGTTTTACAACTTATTCTTTAACAAGTTAATAAAAGCAAGCATTGTGTTGTGTTCCGTTATTAGTTTAACTACATGAAGTTTACGAAAACCGTTTGGCACTTTGAGAGGACATCCTCAATAGCCTGTCGTACTATAATGCCTTTGGGCATGCGAATATGCTTCAAGTGGCATCTATCCGGTTGTGGTTTTGTAAAATATCGTTACAGTTTCATCACTACTTTTGTTTACACATGCTTACCAAGTGTGCAATTTGCAGATCAAGTTTGTGTGATCTCAAGACCACTGGTCTTGGCAGTGAACATTTGAGACAGGAGGCGTGACACTTACCGTGGGAAACATTAAAATTCGTTTTCCAATGGCCGACAGTGCAGCTTCTCACTGCATAATTAGAGTGATTGAGACTTTGATTCAACGGAGACCAGATTATTGGCGTAAGCTTTGAGGGTATTGTCATGTTCTGCTCACAGAATTTAATTAACGAATTTATGTTTCACCAACCTAAACGATGACTTTCATGAATAAGTGAGATACGCGCTCACAAAATTGGAAAATGAAATAATAGAGCTCCTTGTTTTGGAAAACTAATGACTGCTCAATAGGCTTCACTCGGAGGCGCGAATATTGGCATGAACTTTCAGAAATGCGAGTCATTTTGGCTGCGTCTTCAGCCATGCTATTTACTCCATCAAACACGCACAAAGAGGGGAAGTTTTAAGCAGATTTCAAGGGGTGCACGAACCCCGCTGAAAGATAAGTCAATTGACCTATCAAGTGCGTCTAAGTGCTACTGATAAATTGGGTGTCCTTACTAGTCTTTTCTGTTTAATGGTAGGCGTAATACCAGAAGATGAGAGGAAATGTAGTAAGTGGAGTGAAGGAGTTGGGACTACCGTCAGTTTGAGAGCAAGCTCACCTGACGAGGACAAAATGGACAACCGAATGACTGCAATGAATACCAAAAATTAAACAAAAACGCGTGTGTTTAGGGGCCAGCGCAACAAAACTTGCAATAATCACAATTGTAACTGGATGGCCATAAAAGCTAGGGTAACAGAGTAATTTGTGCCCCAACATCGCGGACGCCAAAAACTGTACGGATTTGAGCAATGTCTGGAGGTCGTGTTGCCAGACTTCTACAAAAGCTGCTATCCACTAGATGCTGAATGAGACGAAGTGATGCTCAGTTTAATACACAGTTGTAGCAATGGAGAGTCATGCTTTCGGACTGTCTCAGTCCTACTTAGAACACGTGGCGTTCATATGGAAGTTTCTAGGGTCAACCAGACCAGATGCCTCCTTATTTCATAACCTTTATTTTCAATATCAGACTTACCAATGTTTTTATAGACTTTTGCAGGACAAGGGTTATTTTCACTTACTCTGTGGTTTTTCAACCAAGGTGCACATGGAGAAAGTATATGGCGAAGCTAACGAAAGAGAAAGGAGGAATTGTGAACTTTGCTTGGGATGAACAAGAAGCAACTGCCTTCTTTGTTGCTAAATCCCAACTCTGGGTTTCTTCCACCTTCACCCCCACTGTTTGGTGGGCTGGGGCGAAAATAATCCTGCACCAATGTTTTAACTATGAACTCTCTCTTACTTCTTGTTTCAATAGTCCTTACTTTGGGTCATGTCATGAAATACGTTCTGTAAGCTGAATTTGCTTATTAGTGCGCTCGAATTCTGTTGTAATCGCGGGTTGTTTGTCACTGTTAGACTATCCGATCCTCCAAGAGACTTAAATACCATCCAATTATTCACTGAGTTTCGCTTCATCTTTTCTCCCTATGAGATGTCACGAATTTGCTTTGAAAGCAGTGTAAACGATCACACATTGCAACATTAATGTTTATGGAAGATGTTAATTTTCTTCTCAGTGTTCTCCAGGTGCTTATCGTCAGTTATTAGTTCTCGTACTTAATGGGATTGGTTAGCAGCTTAAATATTTGCCTTGGATTCAACTTTTTATGCTCCTTTTAGTCCATAGTGAATCTTTGCCGACGATGAGACATAGCAAAGTGGTGTTAACCAAATAGTTTGTCATGTTATTCCTATGCGATTCTTAGTGCTGCATACACAAAGAAAAAAGTTGATGTCGCAGTTGAGGGCCTGATTTTAGCTCCCAATGAAGAATATGAACCAGCTTGTGGAACTCATCTCAGTGGGGATCTAGGCATCATCTTGGTGTTCCAGCCCCAAGAGTAACATCTAGGCTGTTAACCGTCTGGGAAAGTTGGATGTTGCTTGGGGTGAGGCAGAGCAGATCGGTAAGAAGGTCAGAGGCATTTGGCTTATTTCGGCAAAAGACTGGGTGAAAAACTACGAAAATAGATTGGTTTGACAAGCCTACACGATAGCTGTCGAAAGTCCGATGACATTTATGAAATCGTATGGGGAAAGCTTATGCGTGCGGACAATTTAGATGTTTGATGTAAGGAAACCCTGCGAGTTTTTTTGATCAGTTTTTTTTATACAAGACAGCTGCAACTGGTGCTAACAACTGTGCGCACAGAAGACAACTCTTTGCAATACTACAAGCGCAGCCTTTAGTATAATAAAGAAAACTAGGAGAGAAAAATCCTGTGGAAATTGAAGCAGCTCTACTAAATTTTATTGCCTCCAAAGCAAGGCATGCAAATATACAATTGAATAAGCTACTCCAGAATATGAAATTCAGTCTACACTTTCAAACCCATTGATATGGCGGCTGCCACCATTGAGGTATCAAGCTGACTTCTTTAATCCAAAGCATTTCTTGATAGCAGTAATACGTACAGTCATTAGGATGCGGCCCTTCGAAATCCCAAAATTCCTCCATTAAAAGCAAACTTACCCGCACTCGATAGTCTTCATTCCAATCCATTGCCCTTTTTATCCCATTCGCAATTATTCTCGATACCTTGACATACTTTACACACCATCTCACATCTGAGATCTTTGCAATTTTAACCTTTAAGGAGTTTTTTCAGAACACCATCTTATTTCAAATATACTTTGAGCACATTATATGTAATACATCCTATTGCCATTGAGGACATTCCATTCTCCCAAATTCTACAAATGCAGCCTCACAAGCTGCCCTCACATCGTAGGATGCGGTGTGTACAATAAAACTGAAAGCCCAATGCATTAAAATTATCGCAACTTTATATTCCCAAACCCACAAATTCGTTTTAGCTAAGATTTAATAGCTATTGGTCTCAGCAGTCGCCAGTGGGACCTTCTAAGGTAACAAACTGGATGGTTTAGATTTTAAATTTCGACTAGCCAGTTTATTGTAATCCTGATGAAAAGCTTCATTTATTTTCCAAGTACACCAAATTTTTTTATTTATCGACTGCCTTTCAGCTGATAGTTCCTGTAGTGTATTTAAGAGTTCACATAAAATAAGAGAACATATGCATCGCTCGACCAACCCTGAGTTATCGCTGATGATGACGGATTCGGCCGCCAGAGCGGTGTGAGTTCGTGCATTCAGCTTTGCAATGAGCCGTTCAGACGTGCCCTTACTAAAAACAGCCACATGAAGGAGTCTTCTTCGACCATTCTTAGAGAAATAGATCCAGGTTTTCACACCAATCACACACGTTCATTTTTTTAGTGTGTGTGTGTGTGTGTCTATACAGATAAAAAGGAAATTATGAAAGTATTAATTCCACCTCTTGGTCGCCTAATTAGCGTAGATGGTGGTGGATCACCCTTTGAAAGTCACCGCTAAGTGGTCCTAGCGCTAGGAGCACCAAATCACATCACTCTCATCCTCCACCCCTCCTCTTCCCTTTTCTCGCACTTACACGCCTTATTAACTGGCCCCGGTGGCGATTGCGGCAGTGGGCGGCGGTGGGAGGTGGACTAGGCGAGGGTCAGGACGCAGGACTGTGTGGACGGGGTGGTGTGCGTCAGCTGAGCCACGATAAAAACCTAATCGCCATAATTAGGCGAAAATTTGGTTCGAGAGCAGAGGACTTGGCATACTGTCGCTGGCTTGGATCACACAATGTGCCGCAATTGATGAAAGAAGCCGATGGCGAAAGTTTTTATAATAAATAACCATTATAATCGTGAATAGGAACTGTAAATTAAGTTGTTCAAAATACTCCGCTCAGAGAATGTTTTTCTGGTCGAGGCAAGAAATGAATGTCACATCCTACATTATTCTCTAATTGGCATTTTACTGAGTGAATCCAAATGCAGCCTTTATCCGTTAACTACAGGGGTTTGCACGATCGTGGCCAACACATACTAGGTAAGACAACTAGCGACTCCCTAGCAGACACACATCTTTGTTAGATGTGCCGAGTTATACCAATTTTTCGTAAACTGCCTGACTAAAAAATAATCAAATGTATCTGCCGTACTGTTTTGATTCGACTCGGCTTTTACTGATTACGGTTCACTCAACACTGTTGATAGTAGAATATTATCAATAATAAAAATGTTTTTAACATTTATTTTATTAAATCAGTCAAATGCCTCGTAAACATGGTCAATTAAATTAATCACCACTTCTTGATTCAAGAAGGAAATGAAGAGTTGGGATATCTGACATTTGACATTTCGATGTATCTGGCACTTACAAGCAAGTACCTTTCGAAGAAATTTGCGTTGGTTCAAGATGATGGGCATTTGTTTCAAGCTAGAAATGGCATATCATTCTCTTTATATAACGGTTGCCAATCCAAATAGAATTCTCGTATTGAGCCTCATAACCCAAGTATCAGACCTGATTCTAAGCTTTACGCCAAGAGGCGTTGGTGTTTGTGGTCAAGCAAGCAAGCAGGCTCAGGTATTTCTGTCAACACACAAAAATCTTACGTTTTTTGTAAGGGGTGAGTTAATGATTTGGGACTCGACTAAGGCCTAAGGCATTTGTGTGGGTTCCCAATCGGGGCAAACAGGGGCTACCTCCCAAATTTGATATAAATAAGGAAAAGTGTTGCCGACCTCCACATATGCGCAGATTTTTAGCGCACTTTGAAATTTATTTGTTACAGTAGCTTTAAAGTTTTGTGCATCATTTCCTTACATTTGTCTTTCTCTCATTTTCGTACCTCCTTCAGCGAAGGGCAATTCTGCAAGTCGCCTCCTTATGCGGACTGAAGTCACGCACGCACGCATGTATCTGCAACCATGGCAGGTTGGAGTTGCAGACGGCCACCAACGTATTCCTGGTCGTCAGTGCAATACTTTGCCAGTTGTTTCAAATTGGTGCATTAATAAGCGCTAAAATCTGTTTTTTAGCGATTTGTCTTCAGTGTCCAATGTGTAGCACTTTTCACAGAAATTTCTCTTTATAATCAATACAGGAGCTGTGTCGTTGACGTTCTCCTTCGCCAAAAATCTACTTCAAAAAGTCCCATGCTTGATGAAGGGTGGTATGGTCAAAAGATCTCCAACTGCAATGCGTACTTGACTAGACTTTTCTCAGCGAGTTGGACCTTGTTTAATACACAGAAGACAACTTTAAAAATTGATCAGCATTGATGAACAGTCGAAGCGCAAACAGATGAGTTCTTACTTTTATTTAAAGGCGAAAATGTGAACGTTTGAGTATTTATTGTTAACAAATCGACCAATGAAGTCAATTGCTCATGTGGTGGCTCAACGGTACCCGCATAGCGGTCACTTGATCGTAAATGAATTGTTAAATTGCCTCGGTGGCAACTTTGATAGGTAGATTGTAGAACTGGCGGATTAAGTGTAGAGTTCAAATTGAGACAGCAACTGCAACCAATGAAGCCATAGTCGCTGCATCATGGGCCAGACAATGTATGTATCTCTAGTCAGGCGTTACCTGTTGACGTCCCAGCAGGGAAGCCCCAGGGCTACGAGGGCAGCACACTACACTGGTATGTGTGAGTCACGCCTTGAAGGCATGGCTAAAGGTCACAGACTCAATACCTCTAATTTATTCCAACAATGTCCGACTTCAACTAAATATTGTCAGCAGCCGATGCACGAAACCTTCTGATGCACAAATGCTTCCGAAGGGGGTTATGGACTGGCTTATTGAATGCTAGTGAAATTTCCGCTGCTTGCAAAAAGAAGGGTTAGTCTTGGTGTTTCTTCATTCGCTGTAAGCACTGCAATTACGTTTAGTTATAACATCACAAAAAATAATGACAGGTTAAATCTTAGTGCACGGATTGGAGACGCTAACGCTTACGACCCATCATTGAATTTTGAGAAGATTTGTTAATCATTGCCTTACTTTAACTATGCTCTAAGCTTTCCTTGATTGGAATCTAGTTTACTTTAAATAGACATTAGATTTATTCAGTAATCGACATTCAATAAGACACAAGGTGACTGATTCTGGCTCAGCATGGATAATACGCAAAATCGCTTAGTCCGAGTGTGGCGGCGTTGGAGGTGGCCCAAATCAGCAGGCGCGACACACTTTAACCCACGGCTGCGCATTCGCATCGCACCCCGACAGGTGCTTATCAGCCTATAGGGGTTCTGTGTCAAGGGGTGATTTTTCCCACTAGACAATATCGAAGGCATTTCTATCTCTATGCCGCGAAAAGGCTATTTTAAGTCAAGGGAAAGAACATCTAGACCACCTAGTTCGGCACTTGAAGGACAGGGTTTGCAGTTTATGGAACTCTTGCTTCAACTGCTTTTCCATTACTTTGATACAATTATTGAGTCGCTAAAGGATTACTTAGAAGTTGCAAACATCTCATTTATCAATTCGAATAATAAGTACCTCCTTTGAAATATCATGAAAATTACTGATTCGGAGTGGTTATCCCTCAATTGTATTTATGCACATGATTACCGATGTGGGAGATTTCTATCGCATTACCAATATGCAGAAAATTAGCTCGACATCGGATAGAATGCTTTGTCGAATGTAGCTGGTATGACCAATGGAAGAGGAATGCGTGGAGGAACCACAGTTTCTTATCGACCCAGTGGATGTAGTGACTATTCAAGGAAAACGTCATTCTAACCTCAGCCTAATAATGTCACTGATGTCAAAAGGCTCTGCAACCCACTGACACGTACCAGTCCTTAATAAAGTAAAACGCTTCCCTCCTAACTGTCAAAAGCCTCTGTCCCGAAATTAGCCCGGACTGTACAACCAATAGTTAATGGAAATTTGAAGTTAATTTGAGGATAGCCAAACCCGCATTGTCTTAGGTCCTAATCGTGCGCACTGCCTTACGCCCCGTTTGTAGAAAGGAAGCGAAGTATCCTCTCCAACTGCCACACTTCTCTTCGGAGATGTAGGGTAAAGGTATTCCCTGTTGTGACCTTTTTGCCATTGCTATTCTTCTAATCGAATTCCTCTAATTAATTTATTGCTCTCCTGGTTAGGTCCAATCGTTCAGTTTTCGATTCCTCTACCCATTTCGGACAACCGTCAAAGTTGAACAGTTTCTTTTGCTCCTTCTAATGTTTGCATTTCAAACACGATGCTTCGAGTGGAATTCTGAAACAGAATTGAAACTTTTTGACCCTGCAGATCTCCGTTTGCATACTTGAAGTCAAAAGTGCAATCGTCAGAATCACCGCAATGGCCGCAAGTTAGCGAAGTGAGGAAATTGCTTAATTTCCATGGTTGCATTTTTTCGGCCATAATGCAAACGATTTCCACTTGCTTCGAAAATATATTGATGCGTACTAGGTTCGCTTACAGAGTTAGAGAAAAAAAACCTCAAGAGTGCTTCTGAGCCTTTTATATTATTTGTCAACAGATAAAATAGGAGGAAAGGTTTCCGAACAATGCTTACGAAAGCAAGCCATGGAGATGGGCTAAAATTCCAAAGATTCCAAATCGATTTGTGAAAGGCACAAAAAGGCAGGCGCAGTAACTGCACTTGAAGAGATGGTGCAATCTTTTTGTTTTGCTTAGTGACTTGACACAGTAAGCATTCAAATTTTCCCACGTCATAAGGGTCGGGATTAGGACATGCGCATTGCCAATCCGAACGACACGCGTCACGGTATTGCTCGCTTAAGCCAATGCATTGCGTCTGATGGACAAATTGAGAGAATTTTATTAGGTTTTAATCGGAGATTGTACAAGTCCAAGGATTGTGGAGACACTAGAGTAAAACAGCACACTTTGTCTTTAAAAATAGCCCTGTCTGAGCCGCACACCATTCCGCCCAGGCTTGGTTTTGGAAAAACCATCACTGCCTAGAATTTCCCACGTTCACTCTGGCAGTGATAGAGGAGGCAGGGATTTGGTGTAAACGTGTGATTTGCGTAAGAAATGCACAAGTTCAACGGTTAACGTCAGCTACCGCGAGAAAATAGCGAATTGTGGAGGGTCCTCTAAACTTCACCTAAAAATCCTGCGTCCTACGAATATTTAATTATAATGGCAAAATTCCTCATACATTCACGGTAAGAACGAATTTTCGAAGCACTGACCGACAATATCTATGCCACTTTTTGGAAGCATTTGGTATCCTACACCCGACTATGACGAGGTAATCGCGGCACCACATCATTTCCACGGACGAAGTGACTTAAAGGAGTGAATAACAAACTCGCACTGTTACAACGGATGAGACACAAGTTATGTTCAGTGCGTGACAATCATCTAGCTTTGTCATGCCATCGTAGATGCCCATTCGAGTGCGCAATCAAGTAGCGTAACTTTTGAGCAAAAAATTATCTCCATAACACTTTTTAAAAGTAAGGCAGGTTCAAGTAGGCTTACTATTTCGCTTGCTACTTATTGGCGGTTCAGTAACTTTGCCTCAGTTAACTTACCTAAGGTCAAGTACTCAATGATGTATGAGGTGTGGACACTCTGAAAAACGCGTTTTAACGTGACCACTAAGTGACCTGAAGTAAGCTCGTGCCATGGAACGAGGATCTGGAAAAGCTGAGTAGGTTGAAGAAAGTGTATTTTTATGGCTTCACAAGTAAAGGAAAAATGCAAAAGATCTATCATAAATAAAGGATCAAACGTGCTCCTGTGGAGAAAACATTTTTGTCTGGAGCTGGTTTGGGTAAAAAAGGTGAAAGTAGTCAATGTTCATGTCTTGCCCAACTTGAGAGGCTCGAGTAACATGGAGTTGACAAATCACCTTGCTGTACAATGCTTTCACTGTCGGACATTGATTTACGTCTGCATTTGACCATCTTTACCACGCGATATCGCATCCATCACCGCATTTGTAAGTGGCTCGAAATAACTCGCCAAATGACGCCCTTTTGGAAGTAGTTAGTAGGTAGTTTTAGCCACATTCTCGAAGACAATGAAAGGCTTCCAAACCTCCTACATGATAATGGACAGAGTAGAAGTTTGAAGGCTTCTCTCTAAACCTCGGCTGACATTTTGAGTCATTGTAGGAGCTTTAACACAAGCATAAAAGCAAAATTTGGCAAAAGCCAAATAAGAGCCTACTTGCCTCCAATTGCTGAAGTTGCTCGATTTGTTCAAACAACTGGCAGTCGCTAATAAATGTCTAATAGCAGCCTATTTAACGCTTTCCACAAACCTTCACGCATTTTGACTAATCAAATTTGTCAGGAAAGAGGCTGACCCAAAGGAATCGACGCCTAATTAACGGTAAATATTGCATTTACACATAGAAGTACCAGTTATATGTGATCCAAAAAGGGAAAAACAAATTGTTTGCAGCTAGAGCCTTTTTCCCCTTCTAATACACCTTCATTTTGGGCGGATCTGATGTTTCAACTGCAGTAAGACTTCGCCTTAGCGTAGACAAGAGCTGACAGCTGTTAAAGGAGATTCGTGGGACATCATTCAAACTAAGAGACTTTTTTTGGCAAATTAGACCGAACACTATCAAAACAACACTGTATTAGTTTTCCGCCCCCTTAGGGATAAGGTTAATGTGGTAGTTTGTCTCTTTATTCATCACATTTTGTTTGCCGAACTTCTTGTGCATGTATGCAAAGGAATGCTTATGATCACCCACTCGCCTCCTTTGCTACCACGATGACAAACAAATGACCAAACAGCTGAGAAGACTTTGTGGACATATGCATTTTCTATCAATCCAGCCAACCTTTAACCGCATTCTTCACAGGGTGGACTGGCACCTAATCTGCACGGATTTTGAGTTATTCATCTGGGGGTCCAAGGAACTGGTGGGGTGCAAATCAAACAAGGTGAAGGAAAGTCAAAAGGGATGCTTCAAAGGGAATTTTGGGTCACTTCAGTCATCTTGTTATAAAGAGAAAATGCTTCTGCCTGGCTAATGAATTTCATATGATTGATTTACTGTTGCTTAAAGGACAATCTTTTAAAGACCATTCTCAAAGTTTCTAAATGAACCAATAGTGAAGAGTGGCGTATTCTTACTAAAAGATTGCCAACGATAGTTTAACGTTGTTTGAGGGCTAAATATGGTCAGAGTAAGTCCATTTAGTCTAGCTCCACCCTGCCGCACGTATGGAAGCGCTCTTCCTCTCAGAAAAGGCGAGTGCCTCCCAGACGCCAATTAGAAATGTGGAAATTTGGATGGGATAAAATTACTGCACTATACTCTAAGCTAATGGAATTAGAAGTCAGAATGTTCTTAAAACCGAGCACACTACCATTCTAGAACGAGGGTTCTCTAGAGACTTATTTAAACTTATTTAATTTGTATAAGTATTTAAGGCGGTGCATGCTGACATTTGGATTTCTTAAGCAATCACTGATGTTACTTGATCATAAAGGTAAAGTGCTTTATTTATAGGATTTCAAAGGCTTATGAAAAGTCTATCATCTGGGATAACTTAGTAATAAATAGACAAGATTTGCACTTTTTGCCACAATGGGGACCTTTGCCACCGCAATCCTGTTTGCGGTGCATATGCTGTTCACTCAAAACAAGAACGAAAAACTGCCCCATACTTAGCGTTATTCATGTAAGAAGGCATAATAGACCCGACTGTCCAGGATACTGCTAGATTTCCCATTGGCAATGCATTTCAAACATCTGGCTGACCTCATCGAAGGTAAAAAAGTAGCGTTTGGGCGTGTGTAGATGAGCGACTGAAGAGCTTATCCGGGACACGACAGTGAGAACAGTTGCCGGGACGAAAATTGGGAATTCCGACAGGGGTGATCGAGGGTGCGGGGAAGCGAATGGGCGGGTGGTGTGTTGTGGTTGCGAATGGGGCCGGCAATTATTAGGCCATTAGGACGTAAGTAGAAGTTTCACTTAGATCAACATCTCTTCAGTGTCGTAACAATTTATTGGACGAGTCGCATTCTTGTTTCGGACTCAGTTAGTGTCATTGGGGTCTTTCTGTCAGAGCATTGCAAATGTAGGAGAAAGATGTGTTGTGCACTGATGCTTCCCTCCATGCGTTGGTTTGAGGTAAACCAAAGGGTAAGTGTGGAAGAGCATTGGATCAAACTTAGGACAAATAGTTTCACTGATACCGTTTAACCAGTGGTAAATTCTATTTGTGATCAGTCCACGAATTACAAACGAATATCGGCATTGCACAATGGTTTTGACTCCATTATTATATCCCCAAGCCGTCTAGCGACAATGACAATTGAGGCTATAGCAAGCACATATACACACAATCGCGAGGGCAAAATGTCTGCAACTTAAAGTGAAATGGTAGAACCCAAAACGACAGACATTCCGCGTCTTGGAAATGTGGGAACGTTAAGGGCTCATTTACCAAATAAATAACCTTTCACAGAGTTCATGAACAAGTTGATGCGTGATGACTTGTCACACATCGACAACACTTCAAGCTCAAACTAAACTGTAAGGGACTCTCACATCTGTAAGGTGAGAAATACAGTTGTAGGATGATTTCATGCAATAGAGGTTACAATGCATGATATATTTCTTTGTTTAGGCTCTGATTTTTCCCAAAATCCTCTTAGACGATATACCACATGCCCATTTGCGTGTATCCATATTTTATCTCCGGAAGCAGCATCTGCTTCACAAGTTTCATCTGCAAAGAAGTTGCGAATTTCATCTTTAACCTTTCGTTTGCAAAAGCTTTAGTAAACTGTTCAAAATTAAAACATTCAAAACGCACTCATTACCAAATTTTGTACTTATACAGCTACAGTTTGAGATACTGTTTTTGAGGCAAGGGGCAGGAGTCATAAATGAAGGATGCACCGAAACGATTGTTCTTCATCGTTAAACGGTAATAGTAGGATTCGTCCTTCCTACGATCCTCAAATAGGAGTTAACTTGAAGACCCTTCCTTCATGCGATGACTTGGAATAGAAGCAAAGAATCCCACAATTTCCGCTTGGTTCAAAACAAAGGTTTGTTCCGCCAAGACTGCATTTTGAGTGGATTGGCATTTTCGGGGCATTACTTCCTGCGTGGGGATTAGTGGGTCGGCAGCCTTCAGAAGTTGGCGCTAGGTAAAAAGATGTATCTTGTCACAATATATTTCGTCTATATATTTTCCTTAATCCATGGGATAAAGTTGGACTTGTGCATCGTGATGATGTGCTTTGTTTCCCATGGCTTCTGTCAGTCCGCCTGATTGGCCTAAAAGTCACAACCTTTCTAGTCGATTGAGGCACAAAGTCTGGAGAAAAAGAGCAGCCTATAACTCCCGACACTTTCATTGGAGGAGGTCTTCATTGCAACTGCCAATCTGTTTGAACAAAACACAATATGCATAACAATATAATGCTGTGACAAAAGAATTTACTGCATTCCGATCATTTGAATAATTTACCAACCAAATACTGCCCTTATTCAAATCGAGACTTAACACCTTGATCTCAACCACTTTACAACTCTGCAATATTAGTAAATCTAGCTTTCCTACCATCGCATGTATTCACTTCAAGGTTTGAAATCGCCTAACGCTTGCCGTTAGTCGGGTGAATACAACGTTGTGAGACTCAACATCAAGATGGACAAAAATAGCTCATAAGATTGGAGCAAGCGACTTGCATTGGTTTGTATTTTGTCCACCAGTTTCCCAGTCCATCAAGTGGGAATAGTTTTTGCTTCGAAGGACCTTAAACATTCCCAAAGAAAACGAAAACATTGAAGACAGTATACTAAAATGTAAAATGACTAGAAATGTGAATAAATTATTCCAGTTAACGTTTTAATGCAAAGTCCTTTTTTGCAGTAAGCTGACCTCACCAGACAAGCTATAATCACATCTATTGCGTATAAGTATGATGTGATGATGGTTTTGCTT